>CM076578.1:1249606062-1249906586 GCA_034641835.2 Pinus albicaulis | reverse complement strand
GAGCATTTTTTACAGTGTATTTTTGCTAGTTTAGGCATGTTTTACAAAGAGGTAATTATTTTGTTGTTTGAACTTAATTACTGCTGAAAAAAATTAATTTTTTTGGAAGGTTTCTTTTTTTTCCCCGGGCAGGAATAATTTTTTGCCTTGTAAGGTTCAAATTTTGAAAGGTTTTGTTTTTTTGTTTTTTTGGACCCTTTCCTACTAATACATTTTTCATTTTTCCCATCTGTTTGGCTGCTGCAAAATACTATGCTCTGCAATGGATGTTTTTGATGATGAAGAGGCCTTGTGCTTTGGAAATGTGATGAGAAGAAGTTTGCTTGATTAGCTTGATTACGAACTTCTCAAGAAAATATTCATGATGAAATTGCCTCCTTGCAACATATTAATGACAAGCTAAAAATAATTTTTTCTAAACTTTAAAGCCAAGGTTTGTAATGTTGTTACTTCATCACGAGATACTAATGAAAAACTTTGTAGTGAAGTTTCCTCTCTGTAGAATGATATTTCCAGTTCTTGCGAGTGGAACCTTTCACTCGGGGACACTGATATCCAACTTTAGGATGAGGACTTGAGCACAATGATAACTAGTAATATGCATGACCTCAATAGCAATCTTGTCCAAGAAGTAAGATTTAAGAGGTACAAAATGTCAAATAATGGATGGTCTTTGAAACATGGCTTGTTATTTTGATAGAGATTCATGTCTTGTTGTTGGTCATGGTAAAAATTATCAGGAAAATATTGATAATTGGACCTTGCAAATTAACAAGATGGATGAAAACTTGAGTCTTATCAATCAAATCCCATGATTATTTAAGGGACAATGACACGATACCTGATTCTTTGCAAAAGCATGTGCAACATTTGCTTGAGTAACTTCTTTTCTTGCACTATTGGCTACTAATAGGCCCTCACTTCCTTACTGTGAGCAACACACTAATAGGCCCTCACCTCCTTGCAATATGGCTACTAATTACTTAGGCATATGGACTGTACATATTGTGGACTTGGTGGACATGGATATAGTAGTGTTACTCCTATTGAGCTTGAGAGGATGCTAGTTATAGTAGGCCTGGGATATCTTGAGCCTTCTACTACAATTTTACATGAATTAGATTGTGCACTTTTTGCTAATTCATCCACTAATGATATGCAAGAGCTTGAGTCTAACACTTAAAATGATTTTTCACATATTGATTTGCAAAACCACATGTTGCATCTTTTGTTCAACTAGCATTGGATTCTTCACCAACTACATCTTAATTGTATTGGCAGCCTCATCATTGTGGTTGGAGGCATTCTCGCTCTCTATCCAAGTATCACTATTTTATGCCAATGATTCTTCTTACTAATATGTGAAGAAGAGGCCAAAAAATAAATAATGGATTGATGTTGAATACTAGGGCTTGTTGTTCTAGTATTGCCAATTGGTCATGGCATAAGAAGTGATAAAAATATGGCTGGGAAGATATCTTGCTTCATAAACAGTCTTCAAAAACTATGACAGCCCTATCACAGTCATTCTAACATATCACCGATTTGAAACTAGTTTTGTGTCATAAAAAATTAGCTCCTAGGTATGTTCATAAACAGTCCCTTAAAAAAATATACATATAGATATTCACATTTAAACAGTCCCATGATTATACTTAGTGTAGTAGAAAGGAAATCTGAGATCTATTAAGATATAAAATTCCAAACATATAGTCCATCCAAAAATCCACATCATAATGTGGTTACATCCAAAAACATCTAACACTCCATAACTATTGACGCCCTACTCTCCATATCTTGCAGCGTTTGACAAAGTAAATACGTTTTATCGTTCCATTTCGGGAATCCATGGTGCCATGGCAGCTTGTACTAGGGATTTCTGAGATCCAAGTAAGACACGTAAAGTGTTTCTAGTAGAATATTCTACCAGAAACACTTTAAGTGTCTTACTTGGATCTCAAAAATCCTTGGTACAAGCCGCCAGGCGCCATGGATTCCTGAAATGGAACGATAAAAAGTATTTACTTTGTCAAACACTGCAATATATGGAGAGTAGGGCGTCAACAGTTATGGAGAGTAGGGCTTCAAAATTCATACTTTGGGAGTCTTGTTTGAGATGATCCCAACAAATAGAAGTTGGGTAATGGATCCAACTAGCTGCCTATAATGATGTACGAAGAGATTCTATCTATTGAACCCTTAGATTAACATCTCATGTTAGGTAGATATAACCAGATTGGTTTTGATTATACTGTTAGGCTACCTTATTTTCCTAAAAAAAATGATTTAATTATGAAAAACAAAATTACATTCACTATCTATTTTTCTACATTTCAGATATATCCTTAAGCATAGGAAGTGATAAAAGTATGACTGGGAAGATATCTTGCTTCATAAACAGTCTTCAAAAATGTCAATATGACAGCCCTATCACAATCATTATAACATATCACCGATTTGAAACCAAACGTAGAGTCCATCCAAAAATCCACATCATAATGTGATTACATCCAAAAACATTTAACACTCCTATTCTTTATGGCCTTGAGAATCTTCAGTGCCAAACCCTGAGTTGCCTGATTGAGCCAAGTAGGTTGGCCTTCCCAAGAAGGCTTGATTAGGTGGTGGTTGATTGCTGCCATATAATTGAGACAAATTTGTCCCTTCCAACCATGGAGGAATTGAGTACCCGTACCTCACACTTGCGTTAAGTGGAGGTGTGTGCTGAGCATACATTGAATTCAGACCTCCTGTGGTAGGAATAAGGCAAGTGGGTAAACCCCGATTTTGATACCGAGGCACTTGAATGTTTATGAGGTCTTGGAATAATGTTGTATTATTTGCAATGTTGTCCAATGTGTTGGACATGTTCTTGGATTCATTCTCATCAACTGTGCTTGCATTTATGTCAACCATATGAGTCAACCCTTGTTCCCTTTCAAGCATTTGTTGAGCCTTCCTTGCTTCCTTTTCCTGTCTTGAGATTTGTTTTTGTTGCTCCTTCTCTTGCCTTGCTCTCTCTCTTTCAAGCCTTTCATCTGCTCGACGTTGTGTTGCAATAGCCCTTGCTGCCTTCTTCTCCTTGGCTTGATCTTTTTTTTTCTGTTTTAATTCCTGAATTTCCATTTTCTTATTTTCAGACTCAACAAGGAGCTTTATATAGTCTTTAGAGGTGAGTAACTGTGAACTTCGCCCCAAACAAAGACTATTGGCTGTTCCTTGCTTCTTTTTCATTGACACTCTTTCTACTGGTAGCTTTAAGAACCGCCCAAGTAACTTCTCCCTCCCTCCCACCTGCATGTCATTGCTTGGCACTTCAGTATCCGTGGCACTTGATTGAACTATATTGTTTTCTTCATCTGATGCCTCATTATGTCCTCCATCTTCTTCCATTGATCTATTGTCCACAAAAAAATGAACAATTTCACTATTCAATTCAGCCACTTGTGAAGGCATGTTCATGCTTTGTTCATTGGTTCTTGAGACACTATGGGCGTTCAAATTAATCATGTTTTCTACCAGCCATGATGGTGGGTTTACTTGGCTAGGCAATGACAATTGGTCATTTTCACTTGCCCAGTATCATCGCAATCATTTTCCAGACAATGTACTCATTTTCATTTTGAACTAAATCTGCATTAACAATATCAGCAATTTCTGTTTCAACAAAATCTGCATTCTCAACTGCATGTTCAACAGTGTTGCCATCAATTTGTTGACAAGTATATTGTGTTTCACATACCTTCTCATCATCATCAGCATATAACTGTCCTTGAGAGAGGGAAATTATATTATCAGCTGCAACCACATCATCATGTTCATTTACTTCTTCTTCCACTTCCTGTCTTTCTTCCTGACCATCCACATGGAAAGCTTGGCTACAAGAAGTATCATGCATAAGAGCATCATAATTTAGTGGCCATATTCCTGTCCTTCTAAAGCCAACCTTGATATTTGATGGTGTCAGAGCCCTTTTAAAAGCCTTACTTGCAAGCTCTGCTAACTCGAACCTTTTGACCTCAACCCCTGGATTCTTTGCCATCCATGCAACACGTTCCGACCTGAAATAGTTTTTGAAAGGGCCAAACACACTAACATAAAGTGGTTGCAATCTGTGAGTGGTATGAGCGGGCAATGTTAAAAGGTCAATGCCCAAATTGTATGCTTCCTCAATTGTTTGTAGAGCCATGTGGCTTCCATGGCCATCTAATATCAACAAGTGTCTGTTATTAGGTGAGACACCACCTGGCACAGATGCAGCAAAGTGGCAAAGCCAATTTAAAAACAACTCTTTAGTCATCCATGCATGGGGATGTGCAGCCATGCATGCTCCAGGTTCACAGTTTTGTATATAATTTTTCAACTAATTTTTACCTTTGAAAAGATAAAATCCTGGGATTTAAGCACCAATTGCATTGACACAACATAAAATGGTTATCCATTCCCTACTCTTAGGCAAAATCTTTGGCACATTTTGGCTACCTCTTTTCGCAATTACCCTCATGCCACAATTCCTTCCCACCTGTAAACCTGTTTCATCACTGTTCCATATATGGTCTGTAGCATAAGAATGTTTATCATATGCACTAGAAAGAGTGTCATAGAACTTACATACAACTGTATGGCGCAAATTTAATGCTCTGTCTCTGTCAAGGCCCTCAGCTGTACGCAATACAAGGTCTGGATGCCTTTTTTTAAACCCAAACCACCATGATTTACCAGGAAACCGATCTTTGAATGGGTTTGGCCTCCCTTGACAGATTTGAGCAACTGTAGATTTGAGTTGTATCAACTCTAGCCCATGTCCCAATTGGGCCATTTCTTTACACCACTCAACCACCTCGGCCTCCTCCTCTTCAGTCATAACTGTAACAGGCCCTCTACGTTTGGTGAGTCAGCCCATTTATCCAATAATGTATTGATGAAGGGGGGATAGTATGCTTCTTTGCAGATGCCCGAACAGAATATCCATTGAACTCTATGTCGTCAATTGCAGCTAACATTTATTCTTTTGTCTAACCTCTTATAGCGCTGATCTTTTTAGTTGAAGTTGCACCTTGGACTGTGGTTGACGGTGGCTCTGTGGCTGATGGTGCCACAACATCAGCTTCAGCCACATGCTCATCGTCAACAACATTTCCTGGAGCATTGGTGACATTGACATCACCTGTTCTTTCTTCATCCGATGAGGTGCATCGCAGTTGGGCACCCCTGGTCACTCTTCTGCCACTTCTCCTTGTGCGAGCGACATAACTCACTCTTGCCATGGATGCAACTACCTGTAGGCTGCAAAAGCACCAATTGCAAGTTGTTATTCATAATTGAAAAGAAGGATTGTTTTCATATGATGAATACAGCATCTATGCATAGCAATTGCAGATATATATGTTAATTTCAAATGCTACAGCTTCTATTTTCAGCTACTGCAGATATATATGTTAACTTCAAATGCTACAGCTTCCGTGCTCAACTCCCTATTGCAGATTTGCAGATTTGTTTTCAGCGACCTATTTATTCAAGGTTTTGTAATTTCTAGCAACCTATTTATTTTAATTCCGATCGGTCACTCAGAGATTGATCTATAGTTGATAGTAACCAGGTTATGTATGAACTGGCAAGAGTGATTGTATGAACTGGCAAGAGTGATTGAAAAAGTTTCATTCTGTTATAAAAAATACAATACCAGTAATGAAGGCTTCAGTGATATGAAATGGTTTGAGTTTATTTTTCTGAATCCATCTTATTGAATTTTTTTTTAAGATTTAGATTACAAATAGAATACAATTGTGATTTGAAATGGTTTAAGTTTTTTCTTTAAGATATCTTATATTCAAAAAAAAAAAAAAATTCATGTCAAATATATGGAAGCATTGAATCAAATCAAACTATCAGGTGTGATTCATCTTCAAAATAAATGAATAATCATTGAAAACCTAAACATGAAAATTTTCAATAGGATAAATCTAGGAAAAAAAACTTGAAAAATACAGTACTTTTTACTTGCAAGAAATTCCAGTGTAAAGGCTAAACATGGCCGATCCTGCCCTCTGTTGGAGTACCTGACTTCTGAGCCAAACTTTACACGGTGGATCTCCAATCAATTGTAATATTTTCCAAGGTCATTGTTGTCTTAGCTATATAAATTCATACAGATACCATGACTGTATTTGGAAACAAGGAGCAACTTTCTTGGTATGGAGAGGTTTCAAAACATTTTGGAGGCTATAGACAATTGCCAAAGGTACGAATTCAATTCTGTATATGTACACGCAGGGTGGGTTTTTCTAAAAAAATTGTAGTGTTTTTTATCCAGTTTTCAATGAATAGCAAGCATATTATTATATTTTGCAAAATAATATTTTGGTTATTTCTTTGAAATTGATCCATGTTGAGTAAATAAGTTCTATGTTTACTCCTTTGGATCTTATTGGCATCCACATTTCTTTTGATTTTTCAATCTTTATGACAAATACGTTTAAGATCATGCGTTTAAACAGTACTACTGATCCCATTGTACAAACTAATGCTATTCTATTGCTATGGTTACACCTTATGAAATCTGAGATGTGATTGATTACTAATTACACTATCTCTATAACTAAGATGTAACTCCATTGAATAAGCTGACCAATAGCTATACCACATATAAAAAACAGATAACTAGTCTGGAAACATCTAATCATGATTACTAGTTATGTTTACATAAGATATGATGTTGTATTATATGCAGAACATAGGGTACCTTCTCTATACATAAGCTATTATAAGAGGGGTTCAATTTCCATTGCTTAAGGTGATTAGTGACATATAAGGTACTACTATGATGCTATGTTTAAGCTTGATATACGTATTGATTACTAGTCTCTACTGTGCCTTATTAGTATAACTCTTATTGTATATAGATAGATAAATGGTATTACTACTAGAACATTGTTATCTCTGCTGTAACTAGTATTCCAAGTGAATCCATCATAACTAGTTAAAGCAGGTGATACTAATTATGGAAACACTATACGGGGCTTCTATCTTATGTATTCAGTATAAGTCTTGTTAACATGTAAGCAATAGATATGGGTGAATAAGCAAATAAAACTCTTCTACTAGCTCTATGTGATTAGATTGATTAGATGAATACTGGACACCTTGGTAAGAGCTTGTATTACCTGAAGTACTGTAGATATACTGTTGTAAACAAGATACCTTAGTTCAATGAACCTATAGCATTAAATAACATACCTTAGTTCATTAACGTGGATTTAGGTATTTCTGTGTTGCTCTTTCAATTCGTATCTATGAGTTTGGGACCTGTGTCTAATTTCCACAGAAGTCTTGAAAATTGTGGTTCTCTTCTATCACAGACTTCACATATTACAAACTCTTCACATGATGAACTGTGTCTTAAAAGATTTATGGTTCAATTGTTTTAGGATTAAATCATTACAATATTGTTTTTTGCATGGCCTAATCCTGAGGACCTGATCAAGCATTTTTCTGAGAATTGTGATCCAGAACATTTAAGTTGTCTAGTATTATGGATGAATGTCAGAAATAACTGAAATAAAGACTCAGAAATCACTGAAAACTGAGACTCAGAAATGAAAATAAAAGTGTAAGAAAGCTGAAATAAAGACTCAAAAATTAAAATAAAATTGTAAGAAGGATGTAAACTAACCTGAATATCCTGTGTTCTGTTTTGGGGTGTGTTCTGTCTGGGTTGTCTCCAAGGCTGGGTGTGTTCTGTGCTGGATTGTCTCCAAGGCTAGTGAATAGTTTGAAACTGAAAAATGTAACCTCAACAGTGGTTGAACTTCTTTTATAGTTTTTTGTAGTTGAATTTTATTGGTGACAATGATGGACATGGATTGCAATGGCTTCATTTTGCATGTGTGATCAGGATTGAATTTGATGTGATCTAATGGCTGAGAATTTGTTTTTGTTGATCCATGTGTTTGATCTGTTTTGATAGGAAATCATTTATTGAATTTATTGGTTGGGTGTCATTTATTGTACACAGTGGGTTTAAATGTTGTTATGGGGTGGGTGTCATTTATTGAACACAATGGGTTTAAATGTTGGATAGCACAACAGTTATGGTTGACATACATTTCTTTTTATTATGTGCAGGTATTGATATTTACTTCTCATACACAGCATTAGAGCTGATCAGATGGGTTGAAGTGACTGGCTTTTTGTACTTATTGACTTGACCATTTTGGAAGGAGAAATGGTTTTATGAGTTTTCTAGTTTAAATGTTGGGATTTGTAATCTTGATACTTATTAAGCTATTTATGGACAGTTGTGGGCCCAGTCAATGACTTGGGAAATTTTGAACATAATTTAATATATATTTGAACTTCATGTTATTTTATTATGTTTAATTATTGGTTGCATATATGTCTATTTTTGGTGGGTTGATGGGACTAGTACTATAACAATTACTGGTCCCTGCACAACATTAGACAACTCTCCCCTATAACTTATAGATATTTTATAGTACCAAAAGGTGCAGCGCATGGGAGTAGTGTTCAGGGATTTTATTTATATAATAATATTTGAAATAGAGGTAGAAGGATATGCAGTTCTTGGCAACGAAAACTATAGTGTTTGGTGCATAAATTTAATCTAAAAAATTATTTGACATATTTTGCTGGAAATATATTTATAAAACCACGTAGGTATCATGTACAATAGACAAAAGTCCAGTTTGGATTGTACTATGATCATGCCCACAATGCTTTCCAATACACGGAAGACTATGGTTCTATGGCTTTCTTGGAAATTTGTTGCTAGCAAAAGAGGTTGGGATCTTCTTCTTTTTAATTCATAAGTGGAAAATGTTGGGTCAATGTATAGCAGGTTGCAACATACACAAGAAAGTATTGAACAAGTTGGCTTTCCATTTTCAGCTTTCCTTTTCCATTAATACAAGATCATAAATTCTGCCATGCTTGAAGAAATTCACAGCTACCTTTCCATTTTCAACTTCTTCAAAATGAAAGGTAAGGTTTTCAAGCACCTTTCGAAAAAGCTTTGCTACAAACAATGGACATCCTTAGGATTAGGTGCACTTCGTACAAGGACCTTTTGTTACACCAAAATCGCCAAAACTTGCATGTGGTCTTATCTCCTTTAAGACTCATGTCGATATGGATTATGTTCATACCAATTATTTCTTATGAAGTACATTTTAACAAATCAATTAGTTCTTATAAAGTAATTTTTAGAAAATATCCAAATATCCACCACAGATGTAATCTCTTCTCTCATATCATATTTAAATATTTATGTGGAATTAATTTTAGAGTAAAAGTCAGAATGGAAATCATGAAACAAAAGAATGAAGAAGCACTTAATCTCAAGCACCAATTATGTTAACAATTTTTTTTATACAAAAACATATATATATATATATATATATGGAAAAACATCCAAATATAAAATACATATGATTGAAAAGAAAAAATATACATTTGCACCAATAACATAAAATGGCACAAATGGTAATGCATTGAAAAACCTCAACTCCATATTTTGAGGAGATGCGTCCCTTGTGGGATTCTATAAATATAATTTTCTTCCTTACCTAGAGGATGTAATGAAACAAACCCGGTGTTATGGGTCACTATCCATACAAGAAGATCGTGTAAACCATATGTTCATCCTCAACACAAATGATAAATCTAACCTGGGATTCTTGTATACAAAAAAACTGCCTCTTCCTCACTCTCTGCAAATCTTGATCTTGGATTAGTCTCTTAAATCTTCAAGGGTAGTATACTGTTGTTTCACAACGACATAATGTTTGTCTCGTTCTCGAGCAATTTCTATCAGGCTCGTGTTGTGCCAAAAAATTCCCGCACTTGTAGACCATGCCAAGATCCGTCCATCCATCTACTCAATAGCATCTAAATCATAAGAGGATCCATCATCATACACAACCACAAAATTTCCAAGTTTGAGCCTAATAATGTCATTCAGAGAGAGAACATACATCATGAATATGCTTATTCCTTGTGCGATAAGAAGTGATTGCGTAACGATGAATGTTTTGGTTCCTAGGGAAAGTGTGCCAATAGCGTTAGAAAAATTAGATTGCAGTGCTTTGGGTATCTCCTCCATAAAAAAGAAGTTAAATTTAGAAACAGAACAATGAACATGATATTTTAGATGGTATACTTTTGGTTTTTAAATTTCCCATGTTGTTCCATACTTCATACAACCGTATTTCTCCACTATCTCCTTGTCTGAGTGAGCCCCATCATAACTTCGTTAGTGAATCAACCTATCGGTAGGAATTGCAAAAACAATATTAGTAGGGATGTATTTTGGAGCAAAGTGTAATGATTGAATTAGTAAGATCCACTTCCTACAAGTTGTTGAGTTGCATTGTTTATTATATCAAGGTTGCTCTTATTATATTGTTTATTGTTTATTATATGCTCTTACCAAATTACACGATCAACACAACAATTTGTCCAAAACAGCGTAAAGATAATAACAATAACTTGGCGGGAATGCAGAACAAGGAAATAACTTATGAATTGAGATATTTAAACCGAAAGTTAATTTTTGTGAATTGACCTTTTTCATGATGCCTTTCTTGACACCAAAAAGGTATCTAGAAAAAAATGTTTTGGATATCTTCTAAATTTGTTGGTTATTCATCCTCTACTCTTTGCATCCTCGTCTCCATGCTTAATGCCATATTCCTCGATGGTGCCATTATTTTCCTGTTTGACATATAAATCACAGTTTCTCGCAAATGAGACAAGAAAGATAATCAAGTTTTGTTCAAAATTCCAAAGTAGTTTGTATCAATGCGTGCATGCACATCCACTCTTTCTTTTCATTTTTATTTATTATAATTCATACAAATAAGTCCTCTTTTATTGATCTGATACTATTTCTTCCATTTTTATAAGTGACAGAGGAAAATATATGGTTGCTTTGATCATAAAAAAATTTAACGTGTACTTGCAAGAAACATTTTATGAAACAAAGGACTGAGAATGGAGCATGAGTCTTCCTTTGACATATGTGTACTTTGCACCATGGATAGCATCAAGGCTTATGCATTTACAAAGGAACATGGCCAAAGATGGAATACCATTGACGCTAATGAGGAAACTCCATTATTTGTATATATATTGGCACAACAAAAATAAATTGGTTTTATGTCCAAAGATATTTGCATAGAAACCTAACATCTTCACAAATAAGAATAAGCCACCCCGCAAAACATAAATTCACTTGAGACCTCTCTGTTTTAGTCTGTTGCTTGAAATAAATCATGCAAATGTATCTAAGGCATAGATACCTAAAAAACCATTTTTCGTTGCAAGTAGCATGAAAAATCGTTAATCAGATCTTTGTCACTTGGAAGTCAAAATATTTTTGGAATCTTAAAAATGTTTGAGGTGAGTTTCAAGCAATTTGGATAAAATTCTTTCTCAGTCTCATAATTTCTAGGAAAATAGAGTAATCCAATGAGCTATACCATAAGAAATGGAAAAGATAGATATCTACTTGAGATTTTAAAGTTGAATAATGAGTACCATTGTTCTAACTTTTTCTTCCATCTTCTTTATGTACTGAGTAGTGACATTAGGACCCTTTGTGTTTGTCAGAAATATCTTAAGGTGAAGCTTTGATTGGAAATTTTGTGCCAGTCTTCCATGAAATGGACTCCAGAAATTGGTTAGTTCCAGTTAAGTAAATTTTAGAAAATTGATCTTGACATACCCTATAGGTGTAGCTCAACAAAAGGCCCTTAAAAGTCAAAGACTTGTACATACACCATAGATGGAGGCTCCTTTATTGCATCATATTCAAATATTTATGTACAATGATTTGGAGAATGCAAGTAAGGATGGAAATCATGAAACAAAATCATGGAGAAGTGCATAATCTCAACCATAAGTTATGCTTACAATTTATTGCACAATAAATATATGTGTGTTGGGATTGTGGGAAGAAAATCAAAATATAAAATACATATGATTTAAAAGAAACAATATGCAGTGTTCCAATGACATAAAATGACATAACTACCGATACATTCCGTAATGCATTGAAAAAACTCAACTCCATATCCTCAAGTGCTTTAGGGGATAAAAAAATATGCTTAAAAATCAAATTACTCAAATTTCGAAAAAAAATAGCGTGAAATAGTAGATCTCATCATTTTGATTCCAACTACACTTGAATCGCCTCAATCTAACACTATATTCAAAAGTTATCATGTTCAAAAGTTTTTGGCAAAGAGTAAATAAATCAACTTGGAAGGTTGATTGGGCAGACCGTACAATGACGTAGCGTTAAATTCCATAGGCTGACTAGGAGGTACGGTTGTCAGACATGCCAATCCCATGAGGGAAATTGGCATGTTTCTATTGGTTGAAAGGATTATGGTTGGGCCAATCACAGGCCACCATGCAGCCCAATTAAAGGTTGCCATGTGGCCCTATGGAAGGTCGTCACATGGCTTAGTTTCAGTGCCAAATTTTTTTTTGTTTAACCGATTGACCTCCCTGGGGTTCAAACCTACGACCTCATCGCCACAAGTCACATGCCTCACCACTACACCATCATATTTGCTTATTAAGACATAGTGGGCCACATTGATTTAAAATTATGTGTTGTCCTCTTTGGGGTGAGGGTCGAGCTAATGAACATGCCTAACTGACCTAGACCCAAGTCACATTTGTTATTGTGTGACCATGTGTTGAACGAAGAGGGTGGGGCATGAGGCACCTAGCCCTCACCCAGACCCAAAGTCTCATTTCTCTATACATGACCACTGGTGGAATAAATGGGAGGAGCAGGCGCGTGGCTCCCTTCTCCGCCCAACCCATAGTTCCATAACCACAACGCGACCCAAAGCGGGGACGACAGATGCGTGGCCTCTGGATCACGCCCCATGGTCACTTTGTTACCATGTGACTAACTCAGGGGTGGATGAATAATGGCGTAGCCCTATTGGCAAGTCTAATTGTTTGACAAATTACACCCTACATGTTGGTTTTTTTGGATGAATATGCCACCTGTTTTTGCAAAATTTTCACTTTACAATGCCTCCAAAACCAATTTTCGTTGAAAATTTTGACAAGGGGGTGAATTTGCAGAACAATTAGTAGAGAAATGTATAAGGAGGCCTAGGTTTGTCATTTTTAAACCTTTTTTAGCCCAAGAAGAGCCTACACAAGGGTTTTCAGGTGTTATGGACAAAATGGCAGTGTTATTTTTGTAATTTAAGTATTATTTGTTGATGTAATTTCAAATATTATCATATAAGATAAAGGAGGGTTGAACTCCGTCATCAAATTGTTGTCTTGTGATGCTACATGTTGTCCATTTTTCATTGTTAAAATTTGAAAAATTTAACTTATTTTATGTGTTTTTTCAATATCGATCCATTTACCATAAGACATAAAGTAGCTTGTAAAAATTTACATGAAACCTTAAATTTTTAATTTTAAATCAGTTTGGTATCAGAGCATGGTTTTTCTGAAGGTTTGACAGTTTTTTCAAGTGTTTTTCTTGAATGATTACAAGGTCTATATTAAGAAGAGGAGAAGGAGTGCTTCAAGAACCAAACGCTCATATTGGTTCAAGGAGGTCATGCAATCCACAAAATCCACCAGTCATAGAATATGAGGGAGGACATGTGATGATGTCTGAGGATAAGAGATCTTTTAGAAAGGCTTTCTATGATATCTCCGAGATGGTGAAAGTATTTTTTAGATACACCAATAACAAAGACATAAGTGAAGGATAAGCGTGATATGTTTTTCTATTAGCCATAGATGTACATTTATACTATAATAGGTGTGACTCTTGGATTCCGCATTTCAATGCCACTTAGAATCCTCTTTGATTGTTCGCCTTCCACACCAACCCATAGAGGATTAGGTGTCCAACATTTCCCCCCTTAATCCAAAGGGGTATGTGCAAGTCCAAGAAGAGAGCTGTAATATAAAATGGCAAAGTATGCATGGCATCACTTGGGCTGAATGAGCTCTCTAAAATGTTGGCATAAAGAGGTGGTTTACGGATGACCACCAACACTGGAGCACTTAGTGAAATTCCCGGAACTCTTCAAAATCTGGCAAGAAGTTGAGGTATTCTGTTATAGGAAGTGCTCCTCATATTTTGAAGAGGGAGACCTTCAACCTAGAAGAAAGGAGGTATACAACTTGTGATGATTTAAAGATGACCACCAACTCTGGAATGCTTGATGCATTTCCTAGAACTATACCAAAACTGGCAAGAAGCTGAAGTCTTTTAGAGGAAGTGTCCCGAATTCTTTGAAGAGGAAGAATATCAATCTCACATAGACGGTTTAAGGTTGAACACCAACCAAAGGAATGGTCATGGGATTCTGTATCTCTGGCTACAAATCTGAATCTAGAATGAGAGGTTGTGGCTCAGGCTCACTTGAACTTTTGTGTCTTTGGCTACAACTCTGAATCTAGAATCACAGGTTGTGGCTCAGGCTCACTTGTTGTGGCTTCGAACCTTGTAGATGACCATCACTTTCCACCTTGTCAGATACAAGGTGAGATGACGGACAAAATTTAACTACAAGATTGTTTAATACTCTAAAAAAAGTTCTGACATATGACTTAAAAATCTTCTTGCCTATTGATGCCCATTGCCAAGAAGCGATCCATCCAAGATGAATCTTTATTCTTGTAGGAGGCTTGTTTCTCAAGAATCTGTGTGAAGAATGAGTGTGCTAACCACAGTGGTTGCATGGGTGAAGATCAAAAAGTGATATTTCATATGACCAACTCGATCACAGTGTTGGCATTTCATAATTTGTTGTTGTGGAGGAGGAGCAGAAACTTGAATAGCTGAAGGTGAACTATCATAAAGAAATCTTGCACTTTGAAATTTGATGGGCTTGGAATATTCTAGAATATCAAGGCACACATCCTTTTCATAAGACCTATTTTTTTTTTTCTGTTGTTGGCAAGATCTTCTGAAGGTCTAATAATTGGCTTAGGAAGTGCAGATTGAATTTTGACACCCGCATGCAAAAATGCTCTTGAAATGGGCATTTGATCTGAAACACCCTCAACTTTACTAAATTGATGACTTGCTGGTTGCTGATAGGATTATGTTTCAATGTCAACTAGGGGATTGTTCTGAACAAAAAAAAAGTTCAGAATCATTACTACGATGTTGTAGCTCCTCTTGCTGCAGCAGAGACTCAAGCTACAAAAAAACAATTTTCTCATGTGCATTTGCAGACAAGTTTGAATTTCTGAGAGAGAGTCTTTGATGATTTGAATTGTGTCATCAGTAGTATATTATATCAAAGTTTTCAAAAATTCTAATACTTCATAAATTTGAGTCATTTTCAGCGAATCAACCTCAAAAAATAGTAAAACAGTGAGGAACTTAAAGCCAAACTCCAAACTCCAATATAATATAATCAATAGCAGATATCATGCATATATGTACAAAACAAATCACATGCATTGCCATGAAACAAAATAGAATCAACACACAATCCCTCACACAAGTATATTCACTCCCTATTGCATCATGCTTCGACAGAACTCTACATTATTTGGTAGCCACCAAAACTCCCTTAATCGAATCACTTGTGCTTAAAGAGAAAATGACAGTGAGTTGTTGAATTTTTTGGACGATGAATGTGTCCCCCAAGTTCCTATACTCAGTGTGCCTCTCTTCCAATGATGGATTGGCTTCACTGCTAATGGGAATTTATACTTCCAAACCACAAACAAAGTACAAGAATTTTGGTTGTCTCTGCAAGTATAACAACATTGTCTAGCAACCATAATATGCCTAGAATTCACATGGAAAGTAATATTATAGTTGATTCTATAATGGGAACAAGGGTATACTAAATGGAGGAGTCGATACCAAATGACGTATACAGTGGAGATGGAGGAATAGCTTTGGATTTCTCCTTACACTTGTTATACAGCTGGTCTCTGCTCCTCAGCTTCGGTCCTCCCTCCCTATATTGTTGTCATGATAACCCAAAGCGAGGAAAATATTTTATGCACAACTTTAATATGTAGCATATACAATGTTTGTCTCCAATAGAGCGTAAATTCTTCACTGCACATTACAAGTTCCAACCAACACTCATGACATGCAATGCATTTTAACGCAGAGCTTTGACCATATTTTAGCCAACCTTCAAAGAGAAGGCACATTTAGTCATTCATTCAGCTACAACGAGATGAGGGGATTGCTCACATGTTGTACCCTTGCAAGATAATTTGAATCGCTAGCTAGGACCAGAAGCTAGTCAAGAAGATTCTTGGGATCTCTTGCAACAGAGTCCTGATTACCAACAAGATCCACAGGATAAACAAGAAGAGTGCTCAAATGAGTGTAGGTAGAAGCAATGGAGCAGTGGGTAGATTAGCAAATACGAGGCTTGGCTACATAATGGAGGAAGCAATGTGTATTACAGTGGTCGAGTGGCCTGAGCAGTGGGCTATGGAGCAGCGTATATGAGGGATGGAGCGTATAGGAGGAGTAGCATATTGGAGCCGATGTTTGTATGCCGAGGAGTATCTTACCAAGGTGTTGTCTATATGCATGAGGACTGAGTGTGGTGTCAAGGATTGGCTATAACAAAGGACCAGTCTGTGCATGGAAGAGCACCGACAACGAAAAATTTGAGACTGCGCGTTGAGTTGAGGAGAGGCAGCACTGCAAAAGAGAGAAATGAAGTTGCAGGCCGACTGCATGTGGGTGGTGAAGTAGTGGTGTTTCTGAGTGAATGAGGGATGCTATGGGAGCGCAGTCCAAGTTTCTGAGTGAATGAGGGAGGTTGCATGTATATGGATCTTGGATCAGTGTAAAAAATATACTCTCTAGTTGATTGTGTATTAGCATAGAGAAGTTGAGATGTGAAAAGTTTGCATGGAGCGGTGAAGTATGGAGGTTGAGAGTGTTGTGATGGAGTATAAAGCATAGTAATGGAGGCTGAGATCATAATAATGGAGGTCGAGAGTGCTGTCTTATGAAATGTTAAGTCCACTAAACGGAATGGAAACATCGGTATACCACCAGGCCACAGGGTCGAGGTCGATGTTGTGGGAGTGCAGTGAGAAAAATTCACTAGTAGGGAGCAGAGAGGTGAATATGAGAGTCGTTTCTACTTAACAGTTATGGCACAGAGGAACATTATGTTAGGCCAGATCTATTTCTAGGGGAAGTTATAGTAGATATAGTTCTGACATCTCAGAGAAATAACACTCATGAGAGTCAGATTTCTGAGTGGGACCAACTGAGCTCTCATACCATGTTAAATACACTAATAACAAAGATAGAAGTGAAGGCTAAGCATGATATATTTTTCTATTAACCATAGATGTACATTTATACTATATTAGGTGTGACACTGAGATTCCACATTCCAAGGTCACTTGGACTCCTCTTTGATTGTTCGCCTTCCACACCTACCCATAGAGGATTAGGTGTCCAAAAGTATTGTACAATCAAAGGACAACATGACATCAAGAAGAAAGTTCTAATCAAACAAAAGGTAATGGTGGTGATGGGAGAAATCCTCAACCTCCACCTCCTCATTCACCTCCATCTACACCTCCCTTCTCACCTCCTTCTTCACCTTCTTCATCTCATATACCTACTCCTCGTACATCTCCAAAAGGACATCCTAAGTCTCCTTTGATTATGCTTGATGCCAAGTTTGAATTTCCTATGTACAATGGGGAAGTTAATGCTGAAAATTTGGATAATTGGGTTCCTCGAATTAAAGTTTATTGTAAGATTCAAAATATTGTTGATGATGTTACAAATATCTAGCTTGCTTCTCTTTGTTTGGAAAGTGAAGCCATGATCTGGTGGGAGGACATAACTCATGAATATTTGAAGAAAAGTGGTAAAATTATCACTTCTTGGAATGATTTTAAATTCACATTAAGAAGGAAATTTTATCCATTAGCTTATATGAAAAGAAAATTATGGATTGGGAAAATTTTAGACAAGCTAAAGGCCAGAGTGTCCAAATTTACACATAAGAATTTAGAAGAAGAGCTTTAATCTTGGGTGTTGATTTGTATTCACAAGATACTCTTTTTAAATACATAGGTGGATTACATAGTTATTTGAGACATACTATACTTAAGTTTAATCCCACCAATCTAGACAAAGTATGTGTTCAAAAAATTCATTTAGAATCAAGAGGCAAGAATGTTACTCAAGGGACCAGCAAGAAACCTTCCAAATATGGAGACAAAGGAAAGGGGAAGTTTAAAGACAAAAGAAAAAATAATACTACTGTCAATAAAGAGGGAGATAAAATTACCTATAAAAAATGTGTCCATGATGAAGACCATTGTTGGAAATTACATCTAGAAATGAGACCAAAGAAGTTCAATAACAAGGGGAAACAAAATACGGTTACTACAACTCAACGAGAACTAGGATTTGATTCGGGTGATGAAACCAAAATCACAACCATGGGAATGAAAGGTATAACTTCTAATGCAAGTACTATTTCCTCTAGTAATCCCATTGAATCTCAAAATGATAAATAAAGAAGTGATTTTTTTTCATATCAAGGTCATTACAAAAAATACAAAAGTTGATACATTATTTGATAGTGTATCCCAAGTCAATCTTATCTCTAAAGAAATTGTCAAGAAACTTAATATATAAACTAAACCTCATTCTAAACCTTAAACTTTGGGTTGGGTATGTGATGATGCCAAATTACAAGTGACAAGAAAAATTTAAACTCAAATTCACCGTCATTGCTAATTTTATAGATAAGTTATAGCTTGATGTTGTACCACTTGATATTTGCGGGATTTTTAAGGAGTCCATACTTGTATGAATGAAAAACATATTCTATCGTTAAGAGAAAAAATATCATATTTTTAAAGATGGAGTTGAGTGTATTGTTAGAGAACATCAGAAGAAGATGAACTTATCTCTTAATAATGTTGGTCAGATGAAAATGCTTGTAAATGCTAGTGATAATTTTTTGTCGTTAATGATTAAAGCTAAATATATTGTTGAATCTGAAGCTTTCATAGGACGTGATTCTAAACTAAAGCATGAATTGGTTGAATTTTTTAACACTTATGACAAGATGTTTCATTAACCTGAAGGGTTGCCTCCAAAAATAGGAATCCAACATGAGTTTCACTTGCAGTAGGATGCACGACTTCCAAATATTGGCATTTATAGAATGTTAGTTTTGGAGAATGCAGAGATCAAGAAGAAAATTCAAGAGTTGCATAACAAAGGTTTCATCGGGCCTAGCGCATCTCCTTTTGGGTATCCTAAAGTCTTTGTTCCAAAGAAATATGGTACATGGCACATGTGTGTATATCTTTGAGCTTTGAACAAGATCACGGTAAAGAATCTCTATCCTCTTCCTCACATTGATGATTTCAAAGATCAGTTAAAGGAAGTTGTTATTTACTCATTTATACTTGACAAGTGGTTATCATCATATAAGGATTGCTGAAGATGATATTTGGAAAACTGCTTTCAAGACAAAACAAGGTTTGTTTGAATGGTTAGCTATATCATTTGGGATTTGCAATGCACCTGCGACATTCATGAGAGTTATAAATTATGTGTTGTGACCATTCCTTGATGACTTTGTCAGTTTAATTAGACGATATTTTGATTTCAGTAAGACTCGTGAAGAGCATGTCAAGTGTGTGAAACAAGTTTTAGATGTATTGAAAAAGGAAAATTTATATTTGAAGATGTGTGAATGTAAATTTGGGAAAACCTCTTTGGTTTATTTAGGTCATATTGTAGGAAGGGGTGAATTGAAGATCGATCCCTCAAAGGTTGATTATTGTGAATTTCCCTAAACCCAACAATGTAACAGAAATTAGGAGATTTTTGGGAGCAACCAAATATTGGGGAAAATTTATTGTTAACCTATCACTCATTGTAGCACCGTTACATGCTTTGAAAAATGTGAAACAAGTATTTCAATGGGGAGGAAAGTAGTAGAAATCCTTTGACACTTTGAAAGAGAAAATAAATATAGCACCAATTCTAACACTTCTAGATCTTAAGTAGCAATTTGAAATTAAAAAATATGCAAGCAAATATGCTATAGAAGCAGTTTTGATGCAGTATGGTAAGCCTATATGTTAACATTTTGAAACGTTTACCAATAAAATATTTAAATATCCAACTTATGAGAAAGAATTGTATTATTTGGTACAAAGCGTGAAAACATTGAAGAATTATTTGATGGGTTAAGAAACGATTATTCATACTGACCATCGACCTTTGCAATATTTACCATTGCAAACCAAGCTATAACAAGCTAGACATTTCAGGTGGATGGGATTCCTACAACAATTTCATTTGGTAATCAAGTATATAAAATAAAGTTGCAGATATGTTATCAAGGCCTATTGTTAATCCATCAATCATTCTTAAGCATAAATCAATCACACATGAAAGTTATATTGAACAATATGCTCAACATGAAGATTTTAAATATGTTTATGAAACTTTGAGATAAGGAAATCATGTTGAATAATTGGATTGAATCATGTTCATAAAAATTTATTGTTTCATCTTGGAAATTTATGTGTTCCACAGGGTGAAAGATTCACTGTCATAAGAGAAGCCCACAATTCTCTTATTTTTTTTCACTTTGGTGTAGGCAAAAAGGTTGCTCAAGTTCAAAGGTATTGTTATTGGCCTCGGATGAATGAAATTGTTTCAAGATATGTGAAAGGATGTTCCATGTGTGCTACTAGCAAGCTTAGGAAACTTGGGTTGTACACTCCACTTTCTATTGCTTCTCATCCTTAAGAAAGTATTTCTATGGATTGTGTAAGAGGACTACCAATGTCTAGGAAAGGTCATGATTATATATATGTTTTTTTGGATTGTTTCAAGAAAACGTGTGTGTTGATTCCATATAAGAAATAGGTTACCATTGAGTAGACTGCAAATACATTCTTCCAAAATGTAGGGGCTCACTTTGGGTTACCCACTTCTATTATTTTTTACCAAGATTCGCCATTTTTCGAGAATTTTTGGTCAAGTTTATGGGAACTCATGGACACAAAGTTGAAGAAGAGCACCACATTTCATCCATAAACTGACGACCAGAAAAAAGTAGTGAAAATAATAGTAGTGCATCTCCTTCAAGGATACTATGGTAAGCATCCTAAAATTTGGGATGAGAATTTTCATTACATCCATCATTCCTACAATTGTGCCAAGAATTCATCTACACAAGTAAAGATATTGCAGTATATGGACATAGTGATGTGGAACAAAGCCAAGAATTTCATTGAAAAAATTCACCTAGTGCATGAAAGAGTACAAGAAAAAATAGAGAAGATCAAAGAAATACATTACAAGCATCAATATGGTCATGATTTCGAAGTGGAAGATCAAGTTTGGTTGTGCATGAGCAAAGAAAGAATCTACAAGGTGAAGGTAAAAATATCAAGCTAATATGGTCCTTTCAAAATCTTGGAGAAGATTGGTAACAATGATTTCCGATTATATTTTCCACCTTCCATGCAAATTTATTCTGTTTTGAATGTGGAAAACTTGAGATTGTATGAGCCTCTGGTGGTTGATGACCAAGAAGATAATTTTTTTCCATATATTGAATATTTTTCTCCTAAATATTTAAATGAGTTGCAGGAAGACTCAATTCTTGACACGAGGATAATTAATTCATGCAGAGGCAATGTGGAGTGTCTTCGAGTGGGGATAAAAGGTGTCAATCCAAGTAATGAAAGGTGGATTGAGATCGAGAAAGTGAGGGAGTTTTACCCTCACTTACTTGCTGAGTAAAAACATATTTTTGGTGTTCCAAAAGTTTCCAATTAGGAGGAATAACCTAGGGGATCAAAAATATGCTCAAAAATCAAAGTGCTTAAACTATTCCAAAAGTGGTATCAAATCGTATATCTCTTTTTTATGATTCTAATGAATCTTGAATTGCCTCAATCTAACACCATATGGGAAAGCTATCACATTTTGAAGTTTTTGGTAAACAGTAAAAAAATTGCAGGGTTAAATGAGCATATTGTATTATGAAATCACGTTGATATCAGCATGCTGACTAGGTGGTATGATTATCATATGGGTCAATCCTATGAGGACAAGTGGTATGTTTCTATTTTTTGACAGGGTTGTGGTTGTGCCGATCATAAGCCACCACATGGCCCAATGAAAGGTTGCCATGTGGCCCTACGAAAGTCTGCCATGTGGCTTAGTTTTTGGTGCAAAAAAATTATTTATTCGACAGACAAACCTCCCCGGGGTTCGACCCCACAACCTCACCGCGACAAGTCACGCGCCTTACCATTACACCATCATAGTTCCTTATTAATACATAATGGGCCACATTTTTTTAAAATGGTGTCTTCCCACCATTGGGGGAAGGGAATTCACACCTATTATTCACATGAATGTCTGGTAAATGAAGGGGGTGGGACGCAAGGCACCTGGCCCACACCTCAACCCAAATGGGAGGGGCGAGGGCATGGAACCCTGCCTGCACCTAGCCCACAATTCCATAACCATAACATAACCAACAGTGGGGTCATCAGGCATGTGGCCTTTAGCCCATACCCCACAGTCACTTTGATTCCATACGACTGACTCCGGGGCGGAAGAATAGGGCTGTGACCCTATTTGCACGCCTAACTGTTCGACAAATTACACGTGACATGGTTGGTTTCGTGGTCAAACATGCGACTTGCTTTTGTGAAATTCACACTTTGCAATGCCACCACAGCCAATTTTCTTTTCCAGTTTTGATGGGGGGATGAATTTGCAAAACAGTTAGTAGAGAAATGAAGGAGGCCTAACTTGACCATATTTCGACATTTGTGAGCCTACACAAGGGTTTTTAGGTGTTCTGGACATAATGGTAGTGTTATTTTTGCAAATTGAACATTGTATGCTAATGTAATTTTAGTTTTGAGCATATAATATAAAGGTCCAACATTGGAAGCTAGACCCGAAGACATAGCCTAGGAGGGGTGAACTCTGTCATCAAATCATTGTTTTGTGATGCTCCATGTTGTCTATTTTTCATTGTTAAAATCTAAAAAATTTAAATTGGTTTATGTAATTTTGCAATATTGATCCATTGTCAATAAGATATAAACTAGCATGCAAAAGTTTACATGAAACCTTCAATTTTTAATTTCATATCATCGGAAGATGTGTTCCTTGTGGCCTTCTATACCTACAATTTTCCTCTTTAACTAGTGGATGTAACGAAACAAAACAAAATTTTATGTGTCACTATCCATACGAGAAGATGGTGTAAATCGTATGTTTTATCCTATACACAAATCTAACTTCGGATTCTTTTATATAAGAAAATCGCCACTCCCTCGCTCTCTACAAATATTGATCTTGGAGTATTCTCTAAAATCCCGAAGGGAAATAAACTGTAGTTTCGTAGTGACATAATGCTTGTCTCATAGTCCCATGTTTTTCCAAAAATTTCTGTTAGCCTCAATGAGATCATATCTAGATTCCTTGTTGCTAGTTACTACTAGGACATAAATGAGGACAATTAGTCATTAGTGCTTGCTGCATCCGCACTAAATATTGGGCATGTACCCATTCTTCTAGAAAATTCCCTCACTTGTAGACCTTGCTAAGATCTCTCCATAAATGACTGAAGCTCAATTATCCCAAAATGATAGCACCATGAAATACAAAATTTCAGAATGTAAAGAATGTAAAGCTATTATTGAGAAGCTAAATGGTGGAATTTTGTCTCAAGATTTTAATTCTTGCCTTAGTATTAGTTGAATTGGAACCAATAAGAAATGGCAATAGAGTATCGAGTAATACTACCATACACTGACGAAAGTGGATATGATTTGAATAATATTAATGAAATCTAGTGACAAAATAATGAATTCAATAAAATTAATAAAATTTTGTGATAATAAAATAATGAGCAACACAATACTACTAATGCTTAAAGAAATTAATTTCATCAATCATTCTTCATTTTCAACTGGTAAAGTGAGTTATTCTAGGGACAAGGTGAATGGAAACTTAGTACCTGGGATAATTTGGTTGAAAAAATAATACTTGGAATAAAGCTTTGTGCAACTCACTTTAGAAATTGAGTTACTCGTGAAGGTAAATTGTGGAATTTTCTCTAAGGATTTTAATTCTTGCTCTAGGATTAGTTAAATTGGCACCAAAATTTGTTTGCAAAAGAGTATCTAGTAAGTCAATCATAAACTGACAACATATGAAGGGAATTCAATCAAATTAATTAAATTTGGTGGCACAAGAGCTTAAGATAACTGATCAATCCATCATTCCCCTCTTCAATGTTCACTCGTTGCTAGGTGTCATCTAGAGAGAGGAATAAGTGTTGAGGTGAAAACTGGTAGCCTTTTTGAGTTACACAATAGTACCCTAAATACCCTTAGTACAATTTGTAAAATAATCTCAAATTTCGTTGGAATTCCTCCAAGAGAAAGTTAGTAGGTTTCCTAGTTCTCCCTCTTAAAAGGAGGACATGGGTAACTCGACTGAAGGTCAAAATTAAAAAATAAAAGGTAAATTTTTTACTAATTCTTTGACCCTATACGATAATATTGATTGAAATCAAGGGTTTCCCATTATATCATAAGTACAAGGAGATTAAATCGTGTGCTTATTTGTTTAATATCTCCTTTTATGAAGTTTATCCACTAGTCTCAGAGATATCTATGTTCCTTCCCTAATATTTGAGGTATTTCTCATCAAACACATGCTATCCCTTGATGTTAATGAAACAACAACCAACTATTCAATAGAAGAATCAAGACCAACTACTTGAAAGGGTAGCATCTTTGAGAGATCCCACCTCATCTTATTTTGTCTTGTTCAAATTTCTTCAAAAAAAATTAAATCAACACACAATGATATATCATATATCTTCTAACTTCAACATTAATTTATAATAAAAATAATAATATGCTACATGAATATTACAAATATTATTTAAAATAGACCACTTTGTTGGCATTAATGAGTCTGGATAACCTATTTATAATAATAATAATAACAAAATTCTATTTATTTGAGTTAAATTTCATTCTCCAATAAACCAAAAAATTTTATCATATTATCCTAATTAACATGTAATAAGCCATCCACATGACTGGTAAATACAACAAAATCATATCATTGAATTAAAATATGAAGTGGAGGAAGACAAAACACATAACAATCATCCCCAATCAATGTTTGTAGCCTAAATTCCTTCATTTCAATAGGGTGAAACACAAAAGTACAGAACCATGTGGCAAGTTTCCTCTATGTAATGTAATGAATTCATTGCAATAGACAAGTTTGAAAAAGAGAGAAGATATTATATTCACTATACCAAATTAATATTTTTTCCAGAAGCATACAAGAATGCCTTTACATCAAGCCTCATACAATAATGCATGCTGCCAATTTTACATAAATACTTTGACATGGATTGAAAAGTAAAACTATTCTATGTATATATCCCAATAAAATTTAACCACTATCAAGTGTTTCTAGTAATGAAGTTATGCACTAAAAATAGTGGTTGAGCATTGTTTCTAGTTTAACATTAGAAATTAAAACCTGCACTCATCCCTAACTAACTCTGAATCCTGATAAAGTCATAAAATGTCCAGACACCATAGTAAACTGCCATTTGGGTTGTAAATGTAGATGTATCAATTGATGTTAACCATTTAGAGAAGTGATGTCCAAGCACTATGAGAGTGAACATAAATAATTGAAAAGCTAGATGAAACTTGAAAGTACTTAGTAACTCATGGGATCATAAATTTTTAAATCCATGAGAATAAGGAATTAATTCGAGAGTCAAGTGCATTCAAAAATTGAAAGAACCACCAAGAAAAATACAAATTATATTCACAATTTTTTTAAGCTGAGCATGACACTGTGGAATTGGCAACAATGAGAATGCCCTGTAACTCTAAGAAATTATTATGTATTTACAAATGTAACATGCAATTTAATTAGGTAGAAAGTAATATATGCAACAATGCAATTTTATAGTCCGCATCAAATATGCCCTATAGCCTATTAAAAAGTAAGTTTTTAAGTTCTTCAACCTTGAATGGTAGGAGTAATTCCACCCTGGATTCCACATCAACTCCAAATTTGTTTTACAACTTCTTGTAAAATCATGAGACCATGGTGGATCAATCCTTAGGAATCCATCAATCTAGGCCATTCTATTGGGGTGGTCATTTCCATTTTTTCATCAAACAATATCAGTGAATTATCCTTATTCTTTCTTACAATATTTATTCTTTCTTACAACTTATCATTGTGATTGTATTTATCATTGTCTCTTTTCAATTAATAGATTTTTTTTCTACTTGTTTAGTTGTAGGTTGATTATTTATTTAAGAGATATGTCTTTTTCACTTTCCTTAATGCCATTTTAATTAAAGTTTGTAAGAACAGCCATTGCACACATAAAAACACACAAATAATATATCTATATCATCTTTGCACTCAATTACAACACATTTATATAGTTGGCCTCAGATCCAACTTATTCCTAACATAGATATAGAGTTTGAGATAATATCTCAACAACCTCCTACAAAATCTCAAACCAACTCTAAACTTACACATTACATTAATGGAAGCATTATTTATAATACCTCCCTTTAATGCTTACATTTCAAATATAGTATAAAAACAATACATGGAATACACATACCTTTGATCTAGTCTTCATCAATAACTCTAACCACTCTGCAGTCTTTTGGACTTCGCTTTTTCTTTCTCCACATCTTCGAGCCTACCTTCCAACTCATTTAAAGTACACCTACTTCTGACCATCAATCACGCACTTTGTAGAATTAACACTTCTTGACCTCCCGAAGGATAATCTCAATACTAAATCACCCTATGGATACACTTTCATCTGTGAAATTCCCCCGAAGAGAAAATTTCAACAGTTATATAGGAAAATGATCTGGATACTGAGCGTATTCAACAGTCAATCGTACAACTGACCTTTTTCCACATACATCTGTTGTTCTTTGTTCTTGAAGCCCTAAGGAACAACAAGCCCATCAGATTAACAAATGAGGAATATAATAAAAGTAATGATGCGTTCTCTTGGTGCCGAAGAACTTCAAGAACCACTAGCTTACAATCACAAAATAATAAATATAGTTTTCTTAATCAAACATAACTCTAAATATAATTCCAAACTCTGGTCGAAAACTATGCTAAATTTACTTGCATTGAATGCAGCGTTCAATCCGTTATCTCTTACATTATCCATCAAAGTGTTATCATGCCAGATTCCACATATTTCGACACCAAACACAAACTTTAACTAATCATTAGAATATGAAAATTGTTACTCATGGCCTGCTGAGCATGCTGTCTAAGGAATAATTACCTGCATTTGTGCTTTTGCTGCAACCTTGTCACACCAAATGATCTCCGTTCCATTTCATCTACGCTGTCTCTTGACATTAACACCGCTCAACCATTTATATTTAACGCTGCTACTCCACTCAAGTTCAACACAAATGTAACGTTGCTACTACCTTCAATGCTAGCACTTCAAATGTAACGCTGCCTCCATTTAACGCCGCTACTACCTTCAACATGACCCAAAAAAACAACCCACAAATATTCTTCTATAATCTGGCAGCAATATTCAAGCGCGAGTCCATGCAACGAGTCGTTCACCAGATAGCCTCCATGCAATCATACGACTTGCACATCTCCCACAACGATCCCGCACACGCAACAATATTCTGCAACACCCGGCCTCCTTAGTACACACGTAGGTTGTGTAGCTCCACGCTGCCCTTTGCTCACGCAGTGCAACTCATCCAGCAACAAATTAATGGATTTGGACTAAACCTCTGCCATCACGCTGATGTTGATCCCAGATAGCGATTTCCTCCTTTTTACGTAGTAATGTTTCTTCAAACAATGGGCAATAATATTCTTCCGAGATGTGACTGTTATGGTAATAGATGGTGCGCTTTACAAACAAGACATGTAGCGCTTCTCTTCCATAAAACACAACACGGAAATAAAAAACTTCACACAACAAACACTCCAACAAATACTTTATTTATAGAAAATCAGCAACACAACTCTCACATCTTCGTGGGTGCTCCCATGAGGGATTAAGCCCAACCAACCTCTGATACCGAATTAAAGTTTGTAAGAGCAGCCATTGCACACAAAAAAACACACAAATAATATATCTATATCATCTTTGCACTCAATTACAACACATTTATATAGTTGGTCTCAGATCCAACTTATTCCTAACATAGATATAGAGGTTGAGAGAATATCTCAACAACCTCCTACAAAATCTCAAACCAACTCTAAACTTACACATTACATTAATGGAAGCATTATTTCTAATATATGCATTTTTGTTATTTTTATATAAAACACTACTTTTTTTAATAATATTTTTCATTTCTTCTTATTTATCTTTTATCTTCACAATTTTGATATGCTAATTTTTTATTTATACAATAAATACTTGAATTATCTCTATTTATATGTATGGTATAAATTTATATATTTAAGAGCAATTATAATAGAAACCTAATATTTCAATAAAATATAAAAATTAAATATATAAAGTAAAGTTATCTAAATTAAAATATATATATATATATTTTATCTTTATATATTTTTGCTATTTATTATTTTTATATCTGTATGTTATTTTTTTATTTATATTTATACACACTTAAATTATATAAATTTATATGTTTATAAAAAGAAATGTTAGACTTGTAATATTTCAATTATATATATTATAGATAAAATGGAGAATTTTAAAATTTGTGTTTAACTTGTTTAATCACTACAATTCTAGTGCCCTCTAGGTTTTTCAGTGCTTTCAATTCATATATGGATTGAAAAATGTATTTTAAACATTAAGAAATCACAATCTTGATAGAAATTATATAGTGAAATTCAAGTGAAAATGACTATTTAATCTATAAGTAGAATTCAAGTCAAAATAACTATTTCATCTATAAATTTCCAAGTGAAAATGACTATTTTATTTCATCTTTTAATTAAACTATGCCTATAAAAAAATATTTTAATCCCTAATTTTTTTTTAATATATATATACATATGCACCTCATCTATCTTATAGGCTAAATAATGTTATTGGCCTATCATTTTTTTTTCCACCACCTTTGCTAATCTCGAAATGCTATTGCCTTGATTCGATCTGTTCGATCTCCTTTCCTGTATGTTTCGTCTTCGTGGATTACCAAATACGAGAGAATTCAAATCACAAATGAAATATTTTTTCTTTTCAAGGCCAAAATAATAAATTGATTTTGAGTTTTTAGATGTAATGTGGGAAGTTGGAGTTGAGTTGTATTTAGTGTGATTTTTTGGAGTTTTTCTTGTTTTAATTAGGTGGAAAAAATTGAGGCGAAATCTTGATTTGTATTATTTAAATTGGTTTTTTAATTGCATATAAAAACCCTTGGGTCGCTTAGATTGTAAAAAACCCATCAAATTTATGATTTTAATAAATTTCTGCTAAATTAAAAAAAATTAAACCAAAAAAATCCAAAAAAAATTCCAAGAAATCACACTAAAAACAACTCTTAATTTAAAAATAATACTTGATTCGATCTGATCTGTCTCCTCTGTCTCCTTTCCTTTCTGTTTCGAGTTCAGCGTTACTAATGAGTGACTGTGGATTACCAAATAGCAGGAATTCAAATCACAAATGAAGGGTCTTTTCCTCTGAACCCAAAGGGCATATTAGCAATAAATTGACTTTGAGTTTTACATATAATGTCGGCATGTATGTTAATTTAAAATAAAAAAATTAAAGTTCAAGGCATTTGTCATTTTTATGGTTTAGTGATTAAAAAAAAAATTAAATTAAAAAGACCATTGCATTCGCGTATCTGTAATTTTACTTTAGGCAGTTCACTACATAAATATGAGGACAAAACTGATAGAATTTGAATTTTAAATTAATTAAATAAATTTAATATTTGAAAATTATTTATTTTTATAATATATAATTAATATAAAAAATTATTATTTTTTATAATATATATTATTAAATTTAAATGAATATTGTACTCATATTTATTTCGTTTTAAGAAAGTTAAAAATAATAAATATCTAGCAATTGCTTCAAAAAGTGTAATGGAAGGCTGATAAAATTTTTAAATTGAAAAAACTATACTTTGGTTTTCATAATGAATACTTGTCCTATATGATAATGCATTAATCTCTCGCATTATTTTCACAACAATAGTGATGAGTGTAAAAAATGGATTATTCCATACCTCTTAATTTAGGACGCAACAAAAATCACACAAAAAAAATGCCTTTCATGTATATAATGTGAACCAACAAGCATAAATGCCTTTCATATATATAATCTGAACCAACCAGCATTTGAAGAGAATCATATTAAATCATATTTCAAGTAAAAAATAAATACCAATTTAATATTAACTTAATTGTAATCTTAAAATTATTATATATATATAATTAAAAATTTAAAACTATAGTATGAATTTTAAATCCAAAAAGTAGTATATAACTTAGTTGTAATCTTAAAATTATTATTATTATAACATTTATATTTATATACAAATAAAAATTTAAAACTCTGGTATGAATTTTAAATCCAAAAAGTGAATATAAAGCATGGCTTCAAAAGTACTATAAAATTTAATGAAACTTGCCAAAGATAGCCAACATTATTGCCTACCATATTTTATTCATATTATATTTGATTATGTAACATTTTTCTAGTATTTCTAAGATGGTATTAGTCTTGTTGTATTGCAAAGAGATATTGTGTGCTAGTTATAGTGTAACATTACTATTATGATTCATTACTGGTATATATTTGTAGAGATAATGTGTGCTTGTTAAATGTATTGTAATATTAATTTTATGATTTATTAGTGTTTTTTTTGTATTCTATTTATTGTTGATTGGTTATTATGGTTTTTATTGTTCTATTTCAATATTTGCATTTTAATCAAAGTTTGAAAAAAAACATATATATAATTGTTTTTTGTTTTTACTTTTGATTTGATTAGATAGAGAAATTAATTTCTTATTCCAAGGATGGTGACATTGGCATTGATAATATTTCTTATTCTAATGTCAACACCCTTCACTGAAGGTTTTTTTAATGATAGAGTTGAAATTGGAAGCAGTATGGACGAGTCCAACTATCTTTGATGAACATTTTGACATTCAACATAATGTATAAAATCTTAGAAGTGGCTTGTATCAATTCAAAAGATCCACCAAAGGTATGTAAGTTTTCCACGTTCAGTAGGGTAGTCTGTTATTGACTGATGTTTTGGTTGCTTTACATCAATCGCTAGGATTTAGTGTAATTCTAAAAGTGTCTATACAAATATTTTGAAGGGGGAGAAATAAAGAAGGCTCCCTTTTCCTCAGATACGAGTCACTGCTCGTTAATTAAAAAAAAATTTTCCTTGTTGTGGATTCAATGCTTTCGTTTTGTGTGGCTGAAGTGAAGTCGAGATCACCCTTGCACACAGAGAAGATTATGCTACTTTTTATAGGCTACTGGATTAATTTCTTGCAGCCAGAGAAAAAATGCAGTAAGGTTTGGGTTCATGTTTTTACTTGCTCTGCCTTTTTCAAAACTTCTATTATTGTGTAGTTGAAAATTGAATTGCAAGGATATTTTCAGTTCAATAGAGTCGGGGGTTCAAATCCTTATTTGCTGCAAGGTGCTGGTGTAAAATTCAAATGTGAATTCTCCCATTGAAATAGTGTGGAATCTCCTTAATTTTTTAAAATGAGGCAAGACCCTAATGATCAATATGCAGCTTTGAAGGGTTCACTTTATTCAAATACAGTGGTTCTTTCCAAGTATCCTTAAAACCAACATAGATAAATTGTTTCAAAATCGATCCAAATTTCATCTCACCAAAAAGAAACCAAACATACTCAAGGTCTTTCCATAAAGGCTAGAAAATTGCTTCAGAAAAAGGTGAGAATATACCTTCAGTAAACTGCCTTCAAATAGTCTAATACAAGAGTGAGAATGAGGGTTGTAACAGAGCTCATAATAATTTAAACAAGTGGAAATGTCCACATAAGAATTGTCTCAAACACATGCGAAAACAAAAATTCAATACACGAAAATATAAATTCAATACACCAATAGTCCGTGCTTCAAGCTGTCCATAAGGAGTTGTCCACATCTGGCTATGATTGTATCGATGTCTAGAAATTGAACAAGAATACAGCCATGAAAACTTAGTTATCTCCATATTTTATAACATATAATGTCTGAATTTGTCACAATTATTCTTCAAAATAATTCCAAATAGAATGCAGCATAAATCTGGCACAAACAAATCAAACTCCAATTCCGAAAAGTAAACTGAAATATTAAACCATAGTTCGCTTCGCTACTACCGGATCACATATTTTCATTTTCAGCTGGAATTATGGTGGTAGCAGGGTTGAAGTGTCGTGGTGGCAAGGTTGAGGAGAAAATGATGTCAACAGATGTCAAGAGGAGAAGCAACAACTGGAAATGACACTCATCAGGGAAGTGTACCCAAGAATAGTAAAGGAAAACCAGCGAATGTAGTATCTGGAAAGGAAATTCAGTCACTTTCTTCTTTGACTGTTTCTATTTCAAGAGAGTCACTCTATCTGAACTATAACAATGCAGCAGTTTCAGAAGCAAAGGATTCAGTACCAAGAAAGGAACCACTTTTAGACATGAATTTGTTGAGATTTTTCAGTTTTAGTAAAATTGGCAAAAATCTCATTAGGTGACAAAAATTAGGAATTAGTTCCTAGATTAGCTCCAGTTTGTTGGGAGGGAGTTAATGCATCCTAAATTTGATGTGAGAGGATTTATGAGGCAGTTTGATTCTCTTTGCTATATAACAGGTATCCATACGGATTGTTTGAGTGTGTGAAGTGTGAGAGTTTGTAATCTCCTGTTTGATTAATAAAGAATTGCCGATGCCTATGTTGTGTGGATGTAGCCCAGAATGGTTGGGTGAACCACGTTAAAATCTGCTTGTCTCATGCTTTCTGCTGTGTGTGTTAATTGTGTTATGTTTCTGCTGTGTTAAACTCCAACAATTGGTATCGGAGCATGTTGGAGGCGTCGTGTGAGCCTGAAGAAGCTGTGTGGAGCGTAGTTTTTTGATGCGTTGCTGGTGCGCACTGCTGCTGATCTGCGTGTTGCTGCGGAAGGAGCGTTTCTGTGCGTGGAGTCGATATGCAGTATTAAACGCTGGTGCGTTGAATGGTGCTGCTGTTCAAATTGCGTGGAGACTGCTGACTTGAAGCTGTGAGCCGTGAAATCCATCTGCGTATGTGGTTGCAGAAGTCGTGGCCAGTTTTTTATGTGCGCAGACTGCCGTAGACCGGTTAGCCGAAGTTGCAATTTTGAACAGCGTTGAATGGTGACGAATCGCAGCGTTAAAGTCGATATTTTGAAGAGATGTGTCAATAAAGCATAAGTCGATTTGCAGTTTCTGTTATAAAGCCTGTGTTGATACGTTTTTTGACAAAAGTCAATTTGCAGTTATGAGGCCTGGTGTGATATGTTTTTTTAAAAAACAGAGAGTCGATTTGAAGTTTTTTTAAACGCTGGGTGAAGGGCATTTATAAATCGTTTTTATATTGGAGTCGATTTGGTATGTAATTGCCATTTCGTAAAAATTTAAAATCGATGTTATTAAATTGCCATTTTTATATTGTATTTTTTGAAGTGGCATTTTTTTTTTTAAAGAATAAATCGATTTTAGAAGAGGTGGTTTTAAAATCGATTTGAAGGTTCCTTTTTAAATTGTATTATGCCATGATGTTTTGAAGGCAAGGGCATTCTTCATTAAAAAGTGCATTTTTAATAAAATCGATTTGTAATTGAAATGCCATTTGCATATGGTATCAAATGAAAGGCACTTTATAAGGTGAAGGGTAGCATGTTTTAGGCTGGGCAATTTTTTTATTTATTTAAAAGTTGGGTTTTGGAGATTGTTTGTTTTTTAACAAGATGGTGAAAACTCAAGGTGCCCGTTTTGAAATTGAGAAGTTTAATGGCAAGAATAATTTCGAGATCTGGAAGCTAAAGATGCACGATATGCTGATTCAACAAGGCGTGGCGAAAGCGCTGTTGGGGAGGAGCAAAAGGCCTTCTTCCATGACGGAGGATGAATGGGATGAGTTGGATGACAGAGCTTTGAGCGCAATTCGGTTATGTCTGGCAGATGATGTTCTGTTCAACATTGTGTCAGAGAAAACCGCCGCAGGCTTGTGGATAAAGCTTAAAAAGCTCTACATGACGAAATCTTTGACAAATCGGATTCTCCTGAAGTGGCAGCTATACAGTTTGCGAATGAAGGAAGGTACCTCGATTACTGACCATCTGAATGTTTTCAATACTCTATTGGTACAATTACAAAGTCTAGATGTAAAATTTGATTCAGAGGATAAGGTAATAACTCTATTGTGTTCATTGCCCGAATCGTGGGATCACTTTGTTACTTCCATAAGCTTTAGTACTGCAGACATCCTTGAGTTTGACGATGTGGTTGGAGCTTTGTTGTCTGAGGAGACCAGGAAGCGGTCGAATGCTGACACCTCTACATCAGAGGCAATGATGGCTAGAGGTTGTTCTAGAGAAAGACGCTCTGGTAAGCACAGCGATTCGCGTTCAAAGTCGAAAGGGAAGAAGAGAAAAGTAAAGTGTTGGTTTTGTGGCAAATCGGGGCACTTGAAGAAAGACTGCTGGAAGAGACAGCAAACAGAGAAGAAAGGAGACTCTTCGACATAGAAGAAGGAAGCAAACACGACAGATAGAGGTTCGGCATCTGGTTCAGGTATGAGCGACGAAGTATTATCAGTTAATGTGTCAAATCATGATCAACATTGGTTGTTAGATTCCGGTGCATCAAACCACATGTGTATCCATAAAGAATGGTTTAAGACATATAAATCAATTAATGATGGAGTCGTGTACATGGGTAATGATGTCACATCTAATATTGTTGGGATAGGAAGCATACAAATGCAAATGTTTGATGGCACAACTAAATTGTTAACAGATGTGAGACATGTTCCAGACTTAAGGAAAAATCTAATTTCTTTAGGAGTATTGGATACGAATGGATATAAAACTGTAATTCAAGGTGGAGTTATGAAAATCTATAAAGGTATCTTACTAGTAATGAAAGCTAAGAAAGTAGGAAATCTGTTTCAATTAGAAGGAAGTACAGGGTCAGATTTTGTGTCTACTGTGTCTGAACATGACAGTAGTTCCATTCACTTATGGCATCAAAGATTGGGGCATATGAGTGAAAGAGGGTTGAAAATTTTGGCTGATCGCAAGTTACTTCCAAATCTGAAGTCTGGAAAGTTAGATTTCTATAAGCATTGCTTGTTTGGAAAACAAAGTAAACAAAAATTTAAAACAGGCAAACATACTAGTAAAGGCATACTTGATTATATTCATTCAGATGTTTGGGGTCCAGCCCCTACAGCGTCATATGGTGGCTCGTCATATTTTGTGTCGTTCATTGATGATTTTTCTAGGAAGGTGTGGGTCTACATGTTGAAAAGGAAGTCTGATGTTTTTTCAGTTTTGAAGCAGTTTAGAGCATTGGTAGAAAACAACACTGGTAGAACAATAAAGTGTTTAAGAACTGACAATGGTGGTGAGTTTACTTCCAAGGAGTTTGAAAACTATTGCAAGGATGCAGGGATCGAGAGACATAAGACCACGGTTTATACTCCTCAGCAAAATGGAGTTGCTGAACGCATGAACAAGACTCTTCTAGAGAGAGCAAGGAGTATGCTGAGTAACGCTGGTTTGCAGAAGGAGTTGTGGACAGAAGCAGTGGCTACAGCTTGTTATGTGATAAATCGGTCACCATCGACAGCGATAGGTTGTAAGATTCCTCAAGAGGTATGGAAAGGTCGCCCTTGTGATTATTCTAAACTCAGAGTGTTTGGTTGTGATGCATATGCTCTAGTGCCTAAACATCAGCGAACTAAGTTAGATCCAAAGTCTAAAAGGTATATCTTTGTTGGGTATGGTGTTGGAAAAAAGGGATATAGATTGTGGGATCCTACTACCCGCAAAATCATCATCAACAGAGATGTAAGGTTTAATGAATCCTCTCTTGTACAGTTAGATGTAGATAGTAGATTGAAACAGGATGATGTATCTGACTTTCAGCACATTCAGTTTGATAGCACTTCTAATGATAGTCATGATGACCATAGTTCAGATACTAGTCATGAACAGGTTTCAGAATCAGAACATGAACAGGGTTCAGGTTTAGATCATGAACAAGTCTCAGATACTGATCGGCAAGAAGTTCCTACAGATGGTAGTCAACCAGAAACATCCTTAAGGAGGTCGACAAGAATCAAACGGCCACCGAGAAGGTATGATGATTATGTTACTTCAGTTGCTTTGACCGCTAAAGATGATGAACCTCTGTGCTATCAGGAAGCTATAGAAGGTTCGAAAAGTGATAAGTGGAAAGCAGCTATGAAGGAAGAAATGATGGCCTTAGGTAAGAATGGCACATGGGATCTGGTTGAACTTCCGAAAGATAGGAAAACTGTGGGGTCTAAATGGGTTTTCAAGCTGAAACGGGGTGTGAATGATACGGAAGACAGGTACAAAGCGCGACTGGTTGCAAAAGGTTTTTCTCAGAAAGCAGGCATAGACTTTCATGAGATTTTTTCACCAGTTGTTAAAATTGTTTCAATTAGAATTGTGTTAGCATTAGTGGCTTTGCTTGATTTAGAGTTGCAGCAATTAGATGTTAAGACTGCATTTCTACATGGAGACTTAGATGAGGAAATATATATGGAACAACCGGAAGGGTTTGTTCAGCATCGCAATAAGAAATTTGTCTACAGGCTCAAGAAGTCATTATATGGCCTGAAGCAGTCGCCTCGGCAGTGGTATAAGAAGTTTGATTCTTTCATGTTGAGTCATAAATATGTTAGAAGTGAATATGATCATTGTGTGTATTTCAAGCAATTGAAAAATGGCATGTTCATTATCTTAGTGTTGTATGTTGACGATATGCTTTTAGCAAGAAAAAGCATTGATGAAATCAACAGGTTGAAGACTCAGATGGCAAGGACATTCGATATGAAAGATCTAGGAGCAGCAAGACAGATTTTGGGCATGGAGATTTTCAGAGACAGGAGCAGTGGTAAGCTGTGGCTATCACAACAGAATTATATTGAGAAAATACTTGTGAGGTTTGGTATGAACAATGTGAAGCCCGTGTCAGTCCCTTTAGCTTCCCATTTTAAGCTTTCTTCGAGTTTATGTCCTAATACAGATGAAGAAAAGGATTATATGTCTCGAATTCCATATGCCAATGTAGTAGGATGTTTGATGTATGCGATGGTTTGTACTCGACTAGATATTTCACATGCGTTGGGGTTGTCAGCAAGTACATGGCAAATCCGGGTAAAGAACACTGGTCAGCAGTGAAATGGGTGCTTCGGTATTTCAGAGGCACAAGTAGTTATTGTATCACTTACAATACGAGTAGTGAATCTGCTTATGTATGTTGATTCCGATTTCAGTGTGTGATTTGGATAATAGAAGGTCAATCAGTATGTCTTTACTTCTTGGCAGTGGAGCTATTTTAGGGATGTCGTGAGCTACAAAACATCGTTGCTTTATCCAGCCACCATGTTAATACATCGTCGCTTCGCATGCTTGCAAAGAGGCGGTTTGGCTGAAAGGTTTGCTTGGTGAGTTTGGTAGGTTACAGGACAACATCAGGTTACTGTGTGATAGTCAAAGTGCAATACATTTGGCTAAGAATCCAGCCTATCATAGTAAATCAAAGCATATTCCGATCAAGTACCATTTTGTAAGACAGGTTATCACTGAAAGGGGAGTCTCTCTTGAAAAGGTGCATACAAAGGAAAACTGTGCAGACATGTTCACGAAACCAGTTTTGTTGGAGAAGCTGCGTTGGTGTTTGGCTTCTCTTGGCTTGCAGAAAAAATAAATAATAAATAACAGGGCATCAGGCTAATTGTTGTCAAGGTGGAGATTGTTGAGATTTTTCTGTTTTGAGTAAAATAGGCAAAAATCTCAGTAGGTGACAAAAATTAGGAATTAGTTCCTAGATTAGCTCCAGTTTGTTGGGAGGGAGTTAATGCATCCTAAATTTGAGTTGAGAGGATTTATGAGGCAGTTAGATTCTCCTTGCTATAAAACAGGTATCCATACGGATGATTTGTGAGTGAGTGTGAGAGTTTGTAATCTCCTGTTTGATTAATAAAGAATTGCCGATGCCTATGTTGTGTGGACGTAGCCCAGAATGGTTGGGTGAACCACGTTAAACTCTGCTTGTCTCATGCTTTCTGCTGTGTTAAACTCCAACAGAATTCTTTTTCAGATGTTGCAGAACCCAGGCATAATATGAGGCTTCCATCTTCTGTTGGTGAATAACCTGTTAGCTTTGGATCTTTGTCAAATATTCCCTCTACATGGAACTCAGATGGGATCAAAAAAGGAAGTATGGTCACTCAGGGTGTTGCTAGAAATGGGCCACACGATGTTGCCCTATTAGTAGTGTCTATAGATTGGATCCTGGAGCTGATAATGAGCATAATATGGCTCAGAATTCAGTGGATAATACTGATAATGAGCATAAGAGTTCTATAAATTTGAGCAATAGTGTTGCCAGCGAAGGGCATAATATTGTTAAACTCTTGGAAAATGGGGATATAACAAATCATGAGCATGGTAAAAGACATTCTCCTGCTAAGGAAATGCCAGATTGTAGAAATATCAATTAGGGTACTGCTAGTGTGCGCCTCAGGTTGATGAAGGTCTTATGGATGTTTAGACTAATATTATTCATGTGACATATTTGGGGAATAATGATAGTAATATTACAACTTCAGGAAATGTCTCTATAATAGCACAGGTATATACTCAATATTTAGATATATTCTATTTATCTATTTCTGATTCGAAAAGCCAGTTTTGTTTCAGGTTTCTTGGAATTATTAGTGTCCATTTTCTTCATAAAGTCTGGATAGTGGCATTTAACATAATTCTTCCATTTAATTTGGATATTTGCAGGATCCTAGAAATGGAAATTGCTTACTATCTAAAGGCCATTCAGATTTAGGAGCTTCTTTAAAGACAACTGAACCTGATAGCCTATATAATCTGACAGAGGAGTGTAATTTGTTCCAAAAGAAGGATTCCAATATTTTTTTGCACAGTAAAAAGGTGAGACTTTGGAATTAGTACTTAAGGCTTTTTAGAATCATACCATTTGAGGACGAGTTCCTTGCTGGATCCCAGGGGCACCATAGTAGGAGGAAACATGACACCTTCAACATCCATCCCACTTGCCACTAAACCCACCACCATTGCTGCTCTACATAAATTTGGCACATAAACAAATTAATATAGCATAAATCTGGAACAGAAACAAATGAAACTCCAATTCCGGAAATAAACTGAAATATTAAACCACAGTTTGGAACTGCGGATCACACATTTTCATTTCCAGCTAACATTATGGTGGTAGCAGGGTTGAGGAGAAAATGATGTCAACAGATGTCAAGAGGAGAAGCAGCAACTGGAAACAACACTTCGACGTAAGTGCACACAACTTCATGTCAATTGGATAGCATAAAGGTTCTTTGAAAATTTGTGGACAGATGTCAAACAGAAATGAGAAGTGTTGACAAAAACTGGAGGTGACTTGATTAAAATAATAATAATAATATATTCACCGATGTATTCCAATCAAATCTTTGTAAATGTTTCCATTTAATAATATTAAAATTTTCTTATCTGCATATTGTTGAATCCTTAGTTAAATTGAGGCGGGGGGGGGGGGTGAATCAGTTTAACACATTCATGGACTTTTTGAAAATTTTCATTAAACATAATATGTGAGAAATCTTAATTTGTGAGCAGCAAGTATCAATCAGATTTGTTAATGTAACAACAGTCTTAATATGTGAGCAACAAGTATTGAGCAAATTAGACAAACCATATCAACACATACACATCATGCACAGAGACACCACATATAAGTGGAAACCCATAAAGGGAGAAAACCACATCTTATTATTGTTTTTATGTAAAGGCAAGCTCCAACTCCCTCTCACCACTGATTTTCTGTAGGCACCAACCTACAGGAGGCTCCAACCTCAATTCTGCAAGCTACAACTTGCAAGGAAGCTCCAACTCCCTCACTTTTTCATAAGAGAAACATTTCATTTATCACTTGGATATCATTCCTTGTTTTGTACCTTCTTTACTGTCTTCCCAAGCCATAACTATCTTAGATCATCTCTGATTTTTCACTGCATCCCCACCTTTTTCTTATTTTCTCTACAATTCTACATTCTCATTTCTTTTACCAGCTTATTCAGAAATATGTATTCATTTCAATTTTTACAGTGAGGTTTTTGTTTTTCTCCAGAGACTTTCCAAATACATCACAAACAATGTAAAATCAATTAAAAACATTTACATTCAGTTACAATATGGATTTCAAATCAACCCATTCATACTCTCTGCTCACTATATTTTTTTTTTCTTTTTATGCAACTCTCTCTGTCTTTTTCGTCTCTGCATTTTCTCCAGTTCATTGCAGTTATGTAACTGTTGTATATACAACTGTCCCCTTCTTTTATATAACTAATTTGGGAAAATTCTAATGCTTTGGTTTCCTTGACTGGAAATTTAAATAACTAAATGCGAAGGATTTAAATTTTTTCTTCAGACCTGGGTTTTTTAACCTTTCATAAAGCCGAATTATGACTCTATGGTTTGGTGACATATGTTATATCAGATATCAGTCTTCTCAGCTATATATTATATATAATATACATTCGCAGCAATGAATATTTTCTTTATCATATAATATACATCCTAACATATGTATACTCCCTGAATCGAGTGTTGTAAACATTAATATGAAACCTTAGTGTATGGTAATACCTCAACATATATTAGATCATGAGTTCCGCAAACATATCTGGGTCCCACACTCTTCATATGAAACATTTTAATTCAATCTATACTTGCGGCCTTAGCTTAACACCTCGACTGTTATAAACCCCAACATATAATCCTTCGATTTTCCTTTATAAAAATCTGATTTAGACTTTGGATTAAAATCCAATTTGCAATATGGTCCGCACATTCATTTCTTTCATGCATATGGCCCCATCATCTCGTGCCAAACAATATATATATATGTTCACATATATATATTTCCCAAATCACTCATTATGAAACATTATAACAAATATTTGGTTTTAGGTTTACATCCCAACTTCATATAATGAGGCTCAGGCCCAAAGCTTATATATCCGCATACCGACTCATTCATAAGAGGTTTGGATTATCACCAACATAACTTATATATATCAACATGTATTGTATACCCCTTGTGGTATTGTATGCCAACTACAATATATGAACACATAATACAGTCTCCGCCAATGCTAGAACATTATAACGAAACCACACATTGGAACTGAACCCAAGCGATAATGTATATAACTGTTTTCGGGGCACACAAATTTAATTACATACCTGGGCGTTATCTGTCGGACTGATCTAACGGTCAATGTTACGTTGCATTGCAAACAAGAATCTGGCGGCTTGTAATGAATATTGTGCAACTAAAGTGAGTGGGCATTAAAATTCAAAATTTGTGTGATGTAAGCGGATTTACAAAACCACCTTAAGCCACGTGTCCATCAACAACATAGATCGCGTTCAAAAAATGAAATCCACTTACCACTCCCAAACGCATGTGATACTACTGGTATTTTCACCTCTAGTTTTACTGTTCACATTCAGGGTTCCGCTCATATTCACAGTTTTGCTTCTTCAAATTTAACTCTGTGGTTCCATTAACGCACTATATTGTATATTCGTTCTTAATACAGGGTCACTGCTTCCACTATTATTTACTCTTTGACCTAATCAGAGTTCAACGCAAGGTTAGATATGTTCAATAGTCGGGTGCTGCCATTTCTTATGTTCTCCACCCAAAAGGGACCAAATTTCATTTGCTCCTATTGAGTCTTTCTCACCAGATTTCTACGTAGACAATTTGTGAACAACCCATGTATTCAAATGCGTGGCATTCACGATAAGTATTTGTAATACAGGCACCTCCTCTGGCATTAATAACTCAACCGATTATGGTTCACTTCTATTGATTTCAACACTGGAAATGGAACTCGATGCCAGGCCATTTATATGGAGATTTAATGTGTTTAAACAAACAGGGTCCATTATCGCATATGCCGAAATTACAGGGTAAACCTCTCTAGTTCCTATGGGTTCCACACAGCCAATTTCATCAATCACATGTAAAACCCCAAATTGACCCCTTACACAGAGCTTTCACCGTGCACAAGTTCTCACATAAATTCTTATCGAAATCCAAGCTCAATTACATAGAGGTTAAGCCAAAAATGTCTATATAATGCTGAAACAATTCATTTCATCTACACAATGAAATTTACTTACAGTACTCTTCCTGTCCTTGGCTTGATCTTCGAAATTGATGGCCCCTTCGACCTCCTACTCTGTTCCTATCTCTCCAGGTCTATGCAGGACTATTCACACAAATTTGATGTCACTTCTCTAACTCTGCCTCTGAACGGGATATGGATTTTCTTCAATTATCTGCAGAACACCACAAAACCCTGATAATTGCACACCACAACATCATAGACCCATTACAGAGTCTCATCATACTCATGTAATGCAAAAATTCCTCTTCACTACTGCACCTTGAATAGCTCTCTGCTCCAATTCCCTGATGCCTCTGCTACCTCTCTATTGTCTTGCTTCTCTCTTTGCCATCAATGACAACATTTCCAATAGTCTCCCCCTTTGGCATTGATGGCAACACATCTTCCTCTACTTGCCTTTTAGAAGACCCTTCTTGTTCTCCTCCCCCTTTGACATCAATGGCAAAGGGTTGCACATTTCTCGGTGTAGATTCTATCTCTTCTGACTTTGTACCCTGCTGCTCCAAACTGGTGGAGAAGAGTTGTTGAGAGAACACGTTTGAGGATTATTGAGCTTGAATATACACTGTAAGGTAATACAATCCCAAAGCACAGTCTCCTTTCACTAGTATAAAGATGAAAGTGAAGATAATGACACTTCATAAAACACATTGTACCAGCCTTGTCTAATTAGAGATGCATCACTGGATCAAAACTAAAATACCGAGAAGGCTTCAATTATACTTCAGTCTCTAGTATTATCTTCATCAGAAATCCATATCTGTTGAGGAATATTGTAGATGAGATAAGTCTTTTTCTACAATGCACATCTACAGTACAACACCTGTTTAATTATGATGATGATGCCAATATATCTTTTATAGCTGTGGTTCACTTTTCTTGCCTGTTGGTGATGATATGAACTAGGATGTTGATAATGATATTACAGTTAATAGCTGAAAGGTCCTTGTTGCTATTGTGAACAATGAATCAAACCAAAGTTTACAACTTATTATGAGATTAGGTGATCTTTCAATTTAGGAGACCAAATACCAACTTTACTACTTGTACAATGTACTTTCAAACCAAAACCTTGAGATTAGATGCATTCAATGTATTGGTCAATCTCACTTATCAACCATGAAATTTATTTATGTCATAAGGGGGTATGTATGTCAATGATCACTCTCTCTTTAAATGGTGAAATACCAGCAATTCCTTTCTGCTGAAGTATGCTTGTGATGAATCAATAATAGATTTTTGAGCTTCAACTGTTAAGTTAACACAGCTAGTCTTTCATACTTCCAATACTTTAACTATTCTGTCATGGTGATTTCCAACAAAAACATATCCAAGATGTTTGATTGATATCTCAGCAAATAGACTTCACAAGATGTTATGAATGATTTCAAGAGAGAGGCCTGATATGTATGTACTGACTTCAGGAAGGCATGCACTTATATGTAGAACCAGATACTGTTTCAATGCTCAATATAATGCTTCAATTGTAAACAAAATACTGATCCTTTAGCTCTATTGTTGATCTTTTCATGCTTGAATAGTGTAGAAAATGCTAGGTAGATTGCCTTGATGTTCTTTTTCTTTAATCCTATGATCCTGAGGACCTGTACCATTCCACTGCTCCATTTGGTATACTATTGATAGGCATGGTACATTTATCAAATACCAATTTATACTTCTTTGATAAACCATGCAGAGATTTCACTTCAGTTTGCACATAAACCCATAGTTAAGGCATCCTTCATGAATTCTACTATTGAGCTTTCCACTGTTCACACCAACAATCATCAATATGCTGAATCTGATCTTGTCATTATTAACCTCTTGCTTGGTCTGTCATTCTAGTTTAAAGGAATGTCACTGCATTTTCCTTTCTAGGACTGCTCCAGAATCATTGCTGCTTTACATACAATTCAGTTGTTCTAACATAATAATCTTCAGGAAGACATCTTCAATTCTTTTATTAGAAATCTTCATGGGTAGATCACTCAGAGATTTATCACTTACTTAACTGTATTCCTTCAAGGGGACTTTTCATAGATGAGTGATGTAATTATATGATGACAAACACTTTTCTTACTCAATCTTCTTAATGTGATTCATTGTTCATTCTAGCAGAGTGATGCATAGTGCGATCATCACTTAATGTGTTGATGTCTTCTTTGCTTCCATGTTCATGGCTAAAGTTCTCTCTACTACCATGGTTGCTTGTTGCCTTCTCTTTTTCAATCACTTTGTCAGTTATTGAATGCTTCAGATCATCTTCTTCCTCACTAGATCTTTGTTAGAGGGATTTTCCTTTCCCTTCTTGTTCTCATAGCTGTTTTCATTTCATGAAGTTCTTCTTAGACTGTTTTGTGGGGATTAGTTATGAAATTCTCTCCCCCTGAGATGTTGCTTCATATTTATCACTGGTTGGATATTAACTTTGTTTCCTAGAACAGATCCCCCTGAGACTATGATGTTTTCATTATGTTATTGAGATAATAGGCTCCCCCTTTCTCTTTTCTTTCCATACTTTATTGGGGTTCATCATAATGTTTGCACTTCTTTTAGATTCATAGTTTTGTTTGAGTTGCTTTAATTCCATCATCTGTCTAGAGTTCTTTAATTCATATGGCAGTTTACAGTCTTTTTCTTTGTGACCAAGCTTGAGGCATACATAAAATCTTATTTTACCAAGGTATGTTTGAGCTGATATATAATGTTTTGTTCCTCTTTTTTAACAGAATTTACAATCAACAATTTTATGTCCAAAATTATTGCATGCATAACAGTAGCCATGGAAACGATTTGTGTACCTGGTGAAAGATTGTCTTTTCCCTTTGATTGCTTGAGGTGTTCTTCTCATTTGCTGCATCTTTTGCTGGTTAACATGGATTCTCTTTGTCTTACAATGTGTTGCACCATGTCCTGGTTTGTGGCAGGAAAAACAAGTGATACTTCTCATAGGAAGAAAGAAGCTTCTTTGACATCTTCCAAATTTATTCAATTCATCCTCATGAGTGTATGATCCTTTTTCAACTAACTGTTTCATCCTTTCATTATCTGTCCTTTCATGTTGCTGCTTGTTTCTGTTTGTTTCTTTACAAATCTTGTTCTTGCTGGCTTCTTCTTCTGTAGGAATCTGCTGAGCTGCTTCATTGTCCTTTACAACTTTTACAAAAATGACATTCCTATTTTCTTCAACCTTGGACTTACTGGTTTCTCCTTCATAGCCTATCCCAGCCTTTATGAGAGATGACCTTTGAGCCTTTAGAATCTGGTCCAACTGTCTAGAGCTTTTCATTTGAGGAGTATTCATTAATAAGTCTCTTTGGGCCTTTTCTAATTTCTTTCTCACGCTCACTACTTCTTCTTCCAATTTCTCACATTCCAGAATTTTCTCTCTCATTTGTTGCAGCAAAGTGTCTTCTACTTTCCTTGCTTCTTCAAGTTGTGTCTTCAAGCCAATAATTTCTTTCTTATCTTCATATTCTTTCTCATCACAAATTTGCACCAATGTCTTCAGGTCTTTGTTTTCATTCTTCGGTCTTTCTATTTCAGTCAAGGCTGTGTCAAGTTCGAACTTTTCTTCAGCGGCAATTTCTTCATGGTTCTTACTGTCATTCACACTAGCAAGTACCTCATTTGATTGAAAATTTTCCTTTTTACATGAGGTTTTCTTCTTCTTAATTCTCTTCTCCTTTTTGACAATGCAATCCTCGGTCTCTACTCCATGCATAAAATGAAATCTGTCCCAGATTTCTTTTGCAAAGGTTAAATCCATTATTAGCTCAAGATCCTTGTTATGAAGATTGTTATATATCACACATTTTTGCTTGGCATTCCTCTGTTGTTCTTTCACCGTGGGAGAGTCTGTGCAGTAACCATCGCATACAAGCTTCCATACCTCAGGTTCATAAGCCAATAATCCTATTTTAACTTTATCTCTCCATTCAGGAAAGTTTGTTGTATTTAACACAAATACATTTTGATGGTCCATGACTCAACTAGATCTCCTTCAAGCTATTAAGCTTACACCAAAGGAACCCGCCCTGATACCAATTGTTGAACCCTTAGTTAAACTGAGAGGGGGGGGGGGGGGGTGAATCAGTTTAACACATTCATGGAATTTTTGAAACTTTTCATTAAACATAATATGTGAGCAATCTTAATTTGTGAGCAGCAAGTATCAAGCAGATTTTTTAATGTAACAACAATCTTAATATGTGAGCAACAAGTATTGAGCAGATTAGACAAACCATATCAACACATACACATCATGCACAGAGACACCAGATATAAGTGGAAACCCATAAAGGGAGAAAACCACATCTTATTATTGTTGTGATGTAAAGGCAAGCTCCAACTCCCTCTCACCACTGATTTTCTATAGGCACAAACCTACAGGAGGCTCCAACCTCAATTCTGCAAGCTACAACTTGCAAGGAAGCTCCAACTCCCTCACTTTTTCATAAGAGAAACACTTGTTGATTTACCTTGGATATCAACTCTGTTTTGTACCTTCTTTCCTGCTGTCCTCCAGTCTTCATATTTGTCTTAGATCATCTCTGATTTTTCACTGCATCCCCACCTTTTTCTTATTTTCTCTGCTTCAATTCTGCATTCTCATTTCTTTTACCATCTTATTCAGAAATATGTATTCATTTCAATTTTACGGTGGGGTTTTTGTTTTTCTCCGAAGACTTGCCAAATCCATCACAAACAATGTAAAATAAATTAAAAACATTTACATTCAGTTACAATATGGATTTCAAATCAACCCATTCATACTCTCTGCTCACTGTATTTTTTTTTCATTTTATGCAACTCTCTCTGTCTTTTTCGTCTCTGCATTTTCTCCAGTTCATTGCAGTTATGTAATTGTTGTATATAAAATTGTCCCCTTCTTTCATATAGCTGATTTAGGTAAATTATAATGCTTTGGTTTCCTTCACTGGAAATTTAAATAACTGAATGCGGAGGCTTTAAATTTTTTCTTCAGACCTGGGTTTTTTAACTTTTCATAAAGCTGAATTATGACTCTATGGTCCGATGACATATGTTATATCAGATATCAGTCTTCGCATCTATATATTATATATAATATACATTCGCAACAATGAATATTTTCTTTATCATATAATATACATCCTAACATATGTATACTCCCTGAATCGAGTGTTGTAAACATTAATATGAAACCTTAGTGTATCGTAATACCTCAACATATATTAGATCACGAGTTCCGCAAACATATCTGGGTCCCACACTCTTCATATGCGGTGTTTTAATTCAATCTATACTTGCGGCCTTAGGTTAACACCCCGACTATTATAAACTCCAACATATAATCCTTCAGTTTTCCTTTATAAAAATCTGATTTAGACTTTGGATTAAAATCCAATTTGCAATATGGTCTGCACATTCATTTCTTTCATGCATATGGCCCCATCATCTCATGCCAAAAAATATATATATGTTCACATATATATATTTCCCAAATCACTCATTATGACACATTATAACAAATCTTTGGTTTTAGGTTTACATCCCAACTTCATATAATGACACTCGGGCCCACAGCTTATATATCCTCATACTGACTCATTCATAAGAGGTTCAGATTATCACCAACATAACTTATATATATCAACATGTATTGTATACCCCTTGTGGTATTGTATGCCAACTACAATATATGAACACATAATACAGTCTCCGCCAATGCTAGAACATTATAACGAAACCACGCATTGGAACTGAACCCAAGCGATAATGTATATAACTGTTTTCGGGGCCCACAGCTTTAATTACATACCTTGGCGTTATCTGTCGAACCGATCTAACGGTCAATGTTACGTCACGTTCCAAACAAGAATCCAGCGGCATGTAATGAATATCGTGCAACTAAAGTGAGTGGGCGTTAAACTTCAAAATTTGTGCGATGTAAGCGGATTTACAAAACCACCTTAAGCCACGTGTCCATCAGCAACATAGATCACGTTCAAAAAATAAAATCCACTTACTACTCCCAAACGCACGCGATACTGCTGGTATTTTCACCTCTTGTTTTATTGTTCACGTTCAAGGTTCTGCTTATATTCATGGTTCTGCTTCATCAAATTTAACTATGTGGTTCCACTAACGCGCTCTATTGTATATTCGCTCTTAATACAAGGTAACTGCTTCCACTATTATTTACTCTTTGACCTAAACAGAGTTCAACGCAGGGTTAGATATGTTCAACAGTCGAGTGTTGCCATTACTTACATTCTCCACCCAAAAGGGACCAAATTTCATTTTCTCCTATCGAGTCTTTCTCACCAGGTTTCTACGCAGACAATTTGTGAACAACCCATGTATTCAAATACGTGGCATTCATGATAAGTATTTGTAATACAAGCACCTCCTCTGGCATTAATAACTCAATCGATTATGGTTCACTTCTATTGATTTCAACACTGGAAATAGAACTCGATGCCAGCCCATTTATAAGGATATTTAATGTGTTTAAACAGACAGGGTCCATTATAGCATATGCCGAAATTACAGGGTAAACCTCGCTAGTTCCTCTCGGTTCCACACAGCCAATTTCATCAATCACATGTAAAACCCCAAATTTACCCCTTACACAGAGCTTTCACTGCGCACAAGTTCTCACATAAATTCTTATCGAAATCCAAGCTCAATTACACAGAGGTTAAGCCAACAATGTCTATATAATGCTGAAACAATTCATTTCATCTACACAATGAAATTTACTTACAGTACTCTTCCTGTCCTTGGCCTGATCTTCAGAATTGATGGTCCCTTTGACCTCCTACTCTTTCCTAGCTCTCCAGGTCTATGCAGGACTATTCACACAAATTTGATGTCACTTCTCTAACTCTGCCTCTAAACAAGATATGGATTTTCTTCAATTATCTGCAGAACACCACAAAACCCTGATAATTTCACACCATAACATAATAGACCCATTACAGAGTCTCATCATACTCATGTATAAACAAATCCCAGTTTATCATCTGTTTCATCCATTGAGCAGGGATTTGTGATTTTCGGCATCCATCCATTACAGTATAAAACTTTTGAATTTCAGGAACAGATGGTCTTTTACATCCTGGAGGCAGATCTCTGAATCTGCATTCTGGTATCAACTTATCAACTTGTTCAATATAACCCAACCCATATCTTGGGCTATTTGGCGGCCTTTGATTTGTTAGGATCTCAGTCAGCCTAGGATCCTCATTTTCTAAATAAGGTACAAGATGCATCATAAGAACGTGCTCGTCTTCATGAGGAAATGGGATCTCTGAGCACTTTGGGTTGGGACATGGATTAAGAAATGAAGGAGGTGCTTATCGGTCTAAGTTATGGTTTTTATGGATCACAGCATAGGCCAAATTTTGCAAGTTGACACTTTGTTTACATTGGGGGCATTCCACTTTAACAGACTGAAAATTTACAATTTGTGCAAACTCAAACAAGGCTACATCACTACAATTTGAAACAATTGAACTACATCCCGTATCTGTACAATCGGGAGAAACATATCGACTGGACTTTTTACATTCGGCTTCAATCCTTCTTCTATCTATGGTTGACCTTTTGGGAAAGGACAGAGTAGCAGAGGATTGATTCTCAGTGATGTTGGCTGAAGTTATTTTTTGGACAGAGAGAGGTCTGGGGTTTGGAACCGTCCATTGTTGTGGAAATTGCAGATCTTCACACTTAATGGCCTAATGTTCTATTTTCTGGTTCTTTGGATCTGTCAGGACAACTACACTGGTTATAGACTCTCTGCTGGGTGCATGGAGGACAGCAGGAAACATTGTGGAAGTATGGCGGAAACATCCGCGAAACTGGATAGCTATATTTTGCCTCTTCTTTCTCATATCAAATCCCATTGTCTGGATTTGAAGTTGCAAAATATCTGACAATGTTTCATCATTGACTGCAACTGAAAAGTTTGGATAGCAGTCAAACCAAACTGGTCCATTAGATAATGGAGCTACGATTCCTCAATAGTGATGTATATTTGTTATGTGTTAGATCTAAAACCGTGGCTAACACATATGCATCAACTCCCGGATGCACAAGGGCATGGATCCCGACTCTGACACAACCCAAATGTAAAAATTGGGTACCCAGTTTCTTAGCTTCAGCTTGCAACTCTTTTGGATTCAAGATCGGAATTAACTGTACAGGATCTGAATTCTCTTCTATACTACTGACAGATTCTTTAATAGTAATTCTAGTGGCAGCTTTTAGGTGCCAGATGCCTACATCATTATAGACTTCAGAGGCTTTTATATTGGGAAGAACCCATCTAGCCTGTGGTTCAACCTGTTCATACAAATGATCAGACTCATTAATGACTCGACTACTACTTGACGCAAACATATCTCTGAGAGGATTTTGTTCTGCTCTATCCTTCTCCTCAAGTTCTCTGAATGACACACACTTGTTCATTGTAGAGTCCATTTCTAAAGAGAGATTTTAATTGAGTACTTATCCCTTTCACGAACCAGGCGCAAACAACGACTTATTGGCTCTGATACCACAATTTCTAGCAGAGGCTTTTCAAAAGCTTGCTTGCTGTCCCAACGGGCAGACTTGGCCTTGTTAAGTTTCTCTGAACACTGCTTTATATGAACCCAACTGTGAACCCCTACATGAACCTACTGAAGCTTCACGCAACTCACTGCATTCTCAACGGCTTCCTCGCCTTCACACGGCCTTGGCGTCCCTCAGTTTTTTCGCGAACTCCAGCGAACTTACGGCGAACTTTCAAGCAATGCAAGTATCTTAATAGAAATTAAATGCACACAGAGTAACAGTACTTAAATGAGGCAAAAATCTCTCTTTATTAATAGCAGAATGCTTCACAATCAGATTACAGACTTATGGATTCAATTCTTTGTATCAGAGATGGAATGTAATGGCTTTTACCGGACTTATGATACTCACGAATGAGTGATCATTACCGGAGGCTTCCTGGCCGATTTACAGACTCTGTCTCAGAGCTTTAGTACACACAGACATAAATATACAGACTGATAACTAATGAACTGGCCACTTTAGGTTCTGATGTATGCCGAGCACATACACCCGCAGGCTTCTCAGTTCACCTAAGGACTGTGAGTTAAAGCTCCGTGATGCGAGCAGATCGCAAAGATTGCGCAGACGCAGAGCAGGGAGCAGAACTCGGACTCTTAGAACACACAAGACTCTAGACTCAAAACTCCAAATACGCCATGGTTGCAAATAGAGCCTTAATTCTCCTTTTATGGGAATGAGAGGGGGACAAGCATTTTCGTGAACGAGTAGGATTATTGCACCAGCGATGGGACAATAGCTTTCGGGGTCAGCACTAAACGTGACGTCGGCACGAGTACGGTGCGTAGGCAAACTATCTTGATAGTGGGTGGATATATGTTACAGATACCTTACAAGTCCCACGAGGAATCAAACTTTATTCGTTTACGATTGATGCTTTTTGATTAAAGGAGAAGCCCCGCCAGAAAACTTTGTCACTATAAGACCGTGAGGCTAGGTATCATTGTCTACACGGGGAAAACCTTGTTATGAGTGGGGCTCGAAGTGGACCACTTCCTGCGGTAGATCTTTGCGGGGTCATCAGATGACGATGCTAGGGTGTACGAGGTGATAGAACTCATCATCCCATGCCTTAGTGTAAATTCTACAAACAATCATAGGCTTGTTGAGCACTATTTGATGCTTTATCTTTGTCATGACCAGCCACTGATAATGCATCTGCATATACGACTTCAGTATGGGATTTGTCAATTTATATTCTAATCCTGTAATTTAGCTTACTGTGTTACAGGGATAGTGAAAACATTCACCAATTTGAATCTGACAGTCATCACAGAATCTTCTACAATATGTCTCATAAAAATTTGGATCCATACTGAAAGGGCTGGGTCCATAATGATGCCACCAATCAGATAACCATGGGATTTCTGATTCTCTTTCATTTATCCATGTTGGGGCAAATTTCAATTTAGTATAGTGGGTTTCTTCCGGTCCATCTTTATTAAGTAAATCCCACCATAGTCTTCTGTAACCTGCAAAATCGTAAACAGTGTCAGGAAATAATAATTTAGGATCATCATGTGGCCATGAAGTGAATCTCCCATGAATGTATTGGCCAATTTTTCTGACTCTGTTTATTACAAAAGATTTATAATATACTCGTGATCTGTCCCCGCCACCAGTACATATGACAGACAGATCCCAAAAATCTTGAGAAAGTGACCTTTCTGCTTCTTCTGAGGCGGCCATACTATGTGAATACATCATCTCATGTATCCACCTATTTCCCTTTGGGTACACTTTCCTTCCTGGAACCAAGTGCTGTAAGTCCGTGTGACTTTGAAGGTTTCCATCAAGCACTTGGGTGTTTCGGAGGATCCAAGTTGGCCTCCATTTCTCTGCATACACAGGCCAAGGCTCACTATCTGCAATATACTTGAGTTCTTCTCTCTGATAGGCCTGATTCCATTCAGTGAGAATGACCATGCAGTGGAGCTGTTCTTCTTCAGGGTCATTCTTTTGTTCTTGATGCTGGAGATATTCTCTGCTTAAGAAATCTGGAATACAATTATCAGAACCTTTAATATGTTCAACTTTAAAATTAAAGTATGCAAAGAGAGCTTGCCATCTAGCAAACTTCGCATCCTCAGGGTTCTTGATTTCTTTTGTCAGGACCTTTTCTAGTGCCTTTGCATCTGTTCTGAGCAGAAAATATCTGTTAGCCAAATGAATTGAAAACTTACTTATACAATTCCAGGCTGCTTTCACTTCTTTTTCAATAGGAGCATAGTTCAACTCAGATTTACTCCATACTCCTGAGACAAATTGAACAACCTTTTCTTGTTCTTTAGGATCATCTTCCTTTGGCTTTTGTTTAAGAACACCTCCCCAACCAATGTTACTGGCATCTGTTTCAACAATCTTAAAAGCATTGTCATCAGCAACATATAATATAGGGAGATTTCTTACCTTGGACTTGATTTCCCTGACTGCTTGAGTATGCTTTTCTGTCCAAGGCTTTGGGTTTTTTCTCAGTCTCTGATTTAGCAGGGATCTGTCAATGGCGCATGCTGGATAGAAATTGGTCACATAGTTGAGGCAACCCAAAAACCTCTGCAACTGAGTTTTATCCATTATGATATCAGGAAATTTGTCTGCAAACTCTACAGCATGATGTTGTAGATCAATTTGGCCATTTTCAATCTCATGTCCCAAAAAATTGATCTTAGTCTTACACAGTTCCATCTTCCTCTTGCTTAAGACTAGACCATTTCTTTTGACCAACTTCATGAAGATTTTCGAGTGTCTGAAGTGGTCTTGGAGGTTCTTGGAAAAGATTAGCAGATCATCAATATATGCAAGCAACCATTCATCATAAGGTTTAAAGATGGAGTCCATTACCTTCTGGAATTTTGATGGTGCATGTTTCAACCCAAAAGGCATCACGTTCCATTCATAATGTCCATGAGGGACACTAAATGCAGTGTTCCATCTGTCACCTTCTGCAACAGCAACTTTCCAGAAACCAGACTTTAAATCAAACTTAGAAAATACTTTGGCTCCTGATATTCTCCTTATCAGATCTCCTTTGTGAGGGATCGGATACGTATCATCTGCTAATACATTGTTCAGAGGTTTATAATTTATTACCAGTCTTGGGACTCCTCTGACTTGTTCGCTTCTCTTATTGACATAGAATCCATAACAGTTCCAAGGGCTGCTGGATTCTTTGATCAGCTTCTTTTGCAGAAGCTGTTCTATCTCCTTCTGGCAGTGTTGTCTGTGTTCAACAGACATGGGGATGGCTCTTGACTTACAAGGTCTGCCAGTATATCCTTCCTTGTAAGGTAGCTCAATGCTGTACTGCTTTCTATGCCAAAAGGCATTTGGCTCTTCGGAGCAGCACGTCTCTTCAAATTCTTTCTGGATCTCTGTAATTTTCTTCTGTATTTCTGGGGAACTCAACTGTTCTTCTACCCTGATGGTTTCCTTGTGATCTTTGAGTTTAGCCATATTTTTCTCAGCTGTTTGAAGCCTTTTCTCTTTCTCTTTCATGATTTGGACCATGGGTGATATTCTGGTTCTGGATACAAATGGGAATTCAATTCTTTGTCCAGAAACAGTAATAAAATATCCTGCCGATTTATCAGGAAATCTGTATGACCCATGGGGCTCTACTGCTGCTAGGAAAACATTTCCTAAAATACAGTCTACTGGAATGTCAGAGACTGCAAAAGAAATTTTGACACATTTTGAATCAAAGCATACAGTAGCTTTAGCAACTTCAAACTTTAATTGTTTTGTCCCTAATCCCATAACTTCCTTCTCAGCTGTCGTCCAATATCTGGATGGGTTTATATGCTTAGAGAAAATATTAATATCAGATCCAGAGTCTATTAAGGCAATGACATTGTAAACATGACCAGCTACACAGAGATTTACCTGAACATGGTGTTGCTGGTATTGTACTGCGAGGACTTGCATATCCCCGATTTCACTGAAACCTATTGAGGGATCAAATTTGCTTGCTGCAAATTGGACTTCAGTGTTAGGACTGGAATGCAGCGTATAATTTGTCTTTTTTCCTGAAACAGACACAGATGATGAGGTAGACTGTTGTGCTTGTGCTTTCAGAACATAAATTTCATTTTTCATGCTGCGAATTTCTGCTTTGAGGTCATGTATCTCCCTACTCACCTCCCCCAAAGTGAGTGCACGAGCTTTGCTATTATGTTGGAGATACGTTTTGGTATTCTTTTCATAAGAAGCTTCAACAAAGTTAGGCTTCTTGGAAGAACTAGAAGAACTAGAAGAAGAACCTGGAAAATTTTTCATATAGGCGCCTATAAGAGCAGTCTTTAGGTCACCTTCCTCCATGGCACGTATCTGTGCAAATATTTTGAGATCATCATCAAGCTGGGTCATGAGGACATGGGGTGGATCTTCAACAGCAGAAGAAAAGGAATCAGTATCAGACTCAGAATCAGAACATTGACAAGCATCTGGGTCTGAACAGTGACAATGCATATTGACTTGTTCTTCGGAAGAGGAGGAAGAATAGTCATCAGAGGAAGAAGGATCAGAAGATTGGATGGCATGCTGTTGGATAGACAGGCGACGCCGGGCATATGATGGACAGTCAGAAATACGATGAGAAGTAGAATGAAAATATGCACAGGCATCCTCTTTTTTGACATTATCGTGAGGCTGAGAGGTAGAGGCCTGCTTATTTTTAGCATATTTAGCAGACTTTTTACCTAAACCTCGTTTAGACTCTAAGGCTGTAGGACACAGATTTGAAGTATGTCCCTTTTCACCACACAACCAACACTCAATTTCTTTTAGCTTATGTAACTTAGCATCTCTGGGTCGAATATCATGAGGCTGATAATAATGGGTATTAGGTTTCCATCGATAATACCCTTTTTTGGCCTTAGGTCTTCTTTGTTCTTTTGGGCTGTGAAGCTCTCTTCTTTTGTTAGAGCTTATTCTGTAGGTAGACTTACTTCTCTTGTAAGCCTTTTTAGCTTGCCTCTTATGCTTCCTTCGATGAACCAGAGGATCATCCACTGTGATGCCATACTTGCTGCAAAATGATTTTGTACCAGGAAGTCTGTTCAACTTATCAATGGACTTCTGCATCTTGGATCTGGTACACAGAGAAATTAAAACTTTAGTAATAATTGCATAGAAGTCTCCCCAAACATAAAATTCCATTGGCAAAGGAAAAGCTTCTTCCATCTTCAAAATGTCTACCAATTTTGATGGAAGTGCTGCAAGATAAACTTGCTTCCACAAGAGATTCTTGGGATCCTTGACCAAGAATATTCTCTGTATCCAATCCCTGTGAAAGTCTTCGTACTGATTTATGTTATTGCATTTTAGATTCATCAGTAACAATTCATTCTTGTCTGTGACAGCATATTCTGCTCCACAGAAATGTTCTTGGATTAGTGCAGTCAAGGCACCAATCATGTTTGTTTGTGCTGTGCCATCAGGGTTGAACATGATATCACCCTCTTCATCTTTCAGAATCTCCTTCTCCATTTTTTCAATCAACGCGGGAGAGGATTCTAATTCCCACCACCTGGCCAGGGTACTAGTAAAACACTGAATGAGTGTTTTACAGGCTTCACTTTCACTCTTTCCTTCAACACACATCAGTTTATATTCAATAATCATCTGATCAAGAATTTGTCTGATCTGGTGAGCAGACATGTTATCAATATTCCACTCCTTATGGCTCCCTTCATGGAATGTCTCTCTGGGTGGAACTTTTCCTGCACCATAAAGGTCAGGAGCTGCATGTCTGGTAAACTGAGGCTCAAGAGGTTCATAGATAGGGAAAGAATGTTTTTCAGATTCTGAGGCTTCAAGGACTGCGACTATTGTTAGCTTCTCAGAGTTCTCTTCAGGTTTAGGCTCAGGTTTTGACTCAGATGTCAGGGATAGTTGAGGCACTTCTCTGGGAAAGAGATGAGGAAACTTTGAGATAGGATCAGAAACTGGCATAGGTTTTTCTATCTCATGTGGAAAAATACTCTTTCCTTTGGTGATGAAAGAAAGCGGGATAGGCTTGCTGGCTTTCTTCAGATTTATTCTGTCGAATTTATTTGACAAGTCATATACTGTTTCTCTTGTGGAAATAGCTTGTTCTACTATACAAATTTCCACATCATTAAATCTATCAAAAGATTTTTCAGAAAAATGTCTAACTACCTGTAAATCACACTGTACAGAATTAAGGACTCTATGTACATCATTCACTGAAACTTGGACTGAATCAAATTGGTCTTTGACCAAGGCAGTCTTTGCTACATTCTTCTCTAGACCTGTGAGTGTAGTATTAGTCCAATTAACTTGCTCACTCACCTTTTGAATTCTACCTTCAGTACCCATCAAGGAACTATCTTTTTGAACCAAAGGGCTAGCATAAGCAGTGTTTGACCCTTCTCCTAAGACGATACTCCTAAATGGTGGATAGGTAGTACTGGTCTCTATCTTACTGTCATCAGGTGCAGTCCATGCATGTGAAGAAGATGTGGCTGCATCAGCCATCAATACCACATCATTTTCCATTTTCTTCTTCCAGAAATAGAAAGAAAACCACACACCCTTTTCTTCCATGTATTCTTTCCATTCAGCTGCCATCTTCATTTTTTCTTCTTTTGGAAAAGTAGCTGCAAAACCATCAGCTTGTGGATGTGTAAACAAATCCCAGTTTATCATCTGTTTCATCCATTGAGTAGGGATTTGTGATTTTGGGCATCCATCCATTACAATATAAAACTTTTGAATTTCAGGAACAGATGTTCTTTTACATCCTGGAGGCAGATCTCTGAATCTGCATTATGGTATCAACTTATCAACTTGTTCAATATAACCCAACCCATATCTTGGGCTATTTGGCGGCCTTTGATTTGTTAGGATCTCAGTCAGCCTAGGATCCTCATTTTCTAAATAAGGTACAAGATGCATCATAAGAACGTGCTCGTCTTCATGAGGAAATGGGATCTCTGAGCACTTTGGGTTAGGACATGGATTAAGAGAAGTAGAAGGAGCTGCTTCTCCAGTCCTAGGGTTATGGTTTTTATGGATCACAGCATAGGCCAAATTTTGCAAGTTGACACTTTGTTTACATTGGGGGCATTCCACTTTAACAGACTGAAAATTTACAATTTGTGCAAACTCAAAAAAGGCTACATGACTACAATTTGAAACAATTGAACTACATCCCGTATCTGTACAATCGGGAGAAACATATCGACTGGACTTTTTACCTTCGGCTTCAATCCTTCTTCTATCTATGGTTGACCTTCTGGGAAAGGACAGAGTAGCAGAGGATTGATTCTCAGTGATGTTGGCTGAAGTTATTTTTTGGACAGAGAGAGGTCTGGGGTTTGGAACCGTCCAGTGTTGTGGAAATTTCAGATCTTCCCAGTTAATGGCTTGATGTTATATTTTCTGGTTCTTTGGATCTGTCAGGACAACTACACTGTTTTTAGACTCTCTGCTGGGTGCATGGAGGACAGCAGGAAACATTGTGGAAGTATGGCGGAAACATCTGCGAAACTGGATAGCTATATTTTGCCTCTTCTTTCTCATATCAAATCCCATTGTCTGGATTTGAAGTTTCAAAATATCTGACAATGTTTCATCATTGACTGCAACTGAAAATTTTGGATAGCAGTCAAACCAAACTGGTCCATTAGATAATGGAGCTACGATTCCTCCAATCAATGAATCTGTATATTTGTTATGTGTTAGATCTCGAACCGTGGCTAACACATATGCATCAACACCCGAATGCACCAAAGCATGAATACCAACATGCAAACAACCCAAATGTAAAAATTGTGTTCCAAGCTTTTTTGCTTCTGCTTGGAGTTCTTTGGGATTAAGGATAGGGATTAACTGCACACGATCACTATTCTCTTCAATACTGCTAACAGACTCTTTAATAGTTATTCTAGTGGCAGCTTTTAGGTGCGATATTCCTAGATCATTATAAACGTTAGAGGCTTTGATGTTGGGAAGAACCCAACGGGCTTGTCGTTCGACCTCTTCATATAAATGATCAGACTCATTTATCACACGACTACTACTTGACGCAAACATATCTCTGAGAGGGTTTTGTTCTGCTCGATCTTTCTCTTCGAGCTCTCTGTATGAAACTGATTTAGACATAGATGAATCCATTTTAAAGAGAGATGGATTTTTAAGTACTGACCTTTTTCCTGAACTTGGCTCTGATACCAACTTCTAGCAGAGGCTACTTTCTAGCTTGCTTGCTGTCGTAAACCAACAGACTTGTTTTTGTTAAGTTTCTCTGAACATTGCTTTATGTGAACCCGACTGTGAACCCAGACGAACCTACTGAACCTTCACGCACTGGCGGCCTTTCAACACGGCTTCCTCGCCTTCACACGGCCTTGGCGTCCCTCAGTTTTTTCGCGAACTCCAGCGAACTTACGGCGAACTTTCAAGCAATGCAAGTATCTTAACAACAATAAAATGCACACGAAATGAGGTACTTAAATGCGGGTGTGAAGCCAAAAATCTCTCTTTATTAATAGAAGAATGCTTCACGATCGGATTACGGACTTATGGATTCAATTCTACGTATCGAGAGATGGTGTAATAGCTTTTCTGGGACTTATGATACTCACGGATGAGTGATCGATACGGAGGAAGCTTCTGGCCGATTCTGAGACCTACGTCGAAGAGCTTTAGTACACAGAGACATAAATATACGGACGATAACTAATGAGCGCGAGTTATGATGTATGCCGAGCACATAAACCCGCAGGCTTCTCAGTTCACCTAAGGACTGTGAGTTAAAGCTCCGTGATGCGAGAAGATCGCAAAGATTGCGCAGACGCAGAGCAGGGAGAAGAACTCGGACTCTTAGAACACACAAGACTCTAGACTCAAAACTCCAAATGCCGATGGTTGCAAATGAGCCTTACCTATCCTTTTATAGGAATGAGAGGGGGACAAGCATTTTCGTGAACCGTCGGATTATTGACACTTGGCAGTCAGATCATCGCTTTCGGGTAACACTAAACGTGACGTCCGCACGGAGATCTGATTAGATGACAAACTATACTGATAGTGGGTGGCTATAAACTGTGGATACCTTACAAGGCCCACGAGGAATCAAACTTTATTGATTTACACGATGGATGCTTTTCGGACAAAGGAAAAGCCCATGAGAAAAGCTTTGTCACTATAGACCCGTGACTAGGTATCATTATCTACACAGGGAAAACCTTGTTATGAGTGGGGCTCCTGTGGACCACTTGTACTAGTAGATGCTGCAGGGTCATCCAAAATTGTGATGCCCGGGTATCTGAGGTGATAGAACTCATCATCCCAAGCCTTAGTGTAAATTCTACGAACAATCATAGGCTTGTTGAGCAATTATTTGATGCTTTATCTTTGTCATGACCACCACCGATAATGCATCTCGCATATACGATCAAGAGGGATTTGTCAATTTATATTCTAATCCCTGTAATTTCGCCACTGTGTTGCTGTGGATAGTGAAAACATTCACCAATTTGCTGACGGTGCCTGCGCGTAATCTTCTACAATATTTCTCATAAAAAATGGATCCATACTCGAAAGGGCCGGGTCCATAATGATGCCACCAATCGCATAACCATGGGATTGATTCTCTTTCATTTATCCATGTTGGGGCAAATTTCAATTTAGTATAGTGGGTTTCTTCCGGTCCATCTTTATTAAGTAAATCCCACCATAGTATTCTGTAACCTGCAAAATCGTAAACAGTGTCAGGAAATAATAATTTAGGATCATCATGTGGCCATGAAGTGAATCTCCCATGAATGTATTTGCCAATTTTTCTGACTCTGTTTATTACAAAAGATTTATAATATACTCGTGATCTGTCCCCACCACCAATACATATGACAGACAGATCCCAAAAATCTTGAGAAAGTGGCCTTTCTGCTTCTTCTGAGGCGGCCATACTATGTGAATACATCATCTCATGTATCCACCTATTTCCCTTTGGATACACTTTCCTTCCTGGAACCAAGTGTTGTAAGTCCATGTGACTTTGAAGGTTTCCATCAAGCACTTGGGTGTTTCGGAGGATCCAAGTTGGCCTCCATTTCTCTGCATACACAGGCCAAGGCTCACTATCTGCAATATACTTGAGTTCTCCTTATCAAATCTCCTTTGTGAGGGATCGGATACGTATCATCTGCTAATACATTGTTCAGAGGTTTATAATTTATTACCAGTCTTGGGACTCCTCTGACTTGTTCGCTTCTCTTATTGACATAGAATCCATAGCAGTTCCAAGGGCTGCTGGATTCTTTGATCAGCTTCTTTTGCATAAGCTGTTCTATCTCCTTCTGGCAGTGTTGTATGTGTTCAACAGACATGGGGATGGCTCTTGACTTACAAGGCCTGCCAGTATATCCTTCCTTGTAAGGTAGCTCAATGATGTACTGCTTTCTATGCCAAAAGGCATTTGGCTCTTCGGAGCAGCACGTCTCTTCAAATTCTTTCTGGATCTCTGCAATTTTCTTCTGTATTTCTGGGGAACTCAATTGCTCTTTCTACCCCGATGGTTTCCTTGTGATATTTGAGTCAAACCTTACTTTTCACTGCTTGAAGCCTTTTCTTTCTCTTTCATGATTTGGACCATGGGTGATATTCTGGTTCTGGATACAAATGGAAATTCAATTCTTTGTCCAGAAACAGTAATAAAACATCCTGCGGATTTATCAGGAAATCTGTATCACCCATGGGGCTCTACTGCTGCTAGGAAAACATTTCCTAAAATACAGTCTACTGGAATGTCAGAGACTGCAAAAGAAAGTTTGACACATTTTGAATCAAAGCATACAGTAGCTTTAGAAACTTCAAACTTTAATTGTTTTGTCCCTAATCCCATAACTTCCTTCTCAGCTGTCGTCCAATATCTGGATGGGATTATATGCTTGGAAACCAAATTTATGTCAGATCCAGAATCAATTAAAGCAATGACATTGTAAACATGACCAGCAACACAGAGATTGACCTGAACATGGTGTTGTTGGTATTGAACTGCGAAGACTTGCATATCCCCGATCTCGCTGAAACCCATTGAGGGATCAAACTTGCCTGATGCAAATTGTACTTCAGTTTTTGGGCTGGAATGCAGCGTATAATTTGTCTGTTTCCCTGAAACAGGCACTGATGCAGAAGCAGACTAGTTTGCTTGTGCTTTCAGGATAGAGATTTCATTTTTCATGCTGCGAATTTCACTTTTGAGATCATGTATCTCCCTACTCACCTCCCCCAAAGTGAGTGCACGAGCTTTGCTATTATGTTGGAGATACGATTTGGTATTGCGTTCATAAGAAGCTTCAACAAAGTTAGGCTTCTTAGAAGAGCTGGAAGAGCTAGAAGACCCAGGAAGGTTTTTCATATAGGCGCCTAGAAGAGCATTTTTAAGGTTGCCTTCGTCCATGGCACGGATTTGTGCAAAATTTTTGAGATCATCATCAAGTTGGGCCATGAAAACATGAGGAGGGTCTTCAATAGCAGAAGAATAGGAAGAGTCTGACTCAGAATCAGAATCACAATTATAGGCATCTGGGTCAGAACATTGACAATACATGTTGACTTGTTCTTCTGAAGAAGAGGAAGAATAGTCATCAGATGAGGAGGAAGAACTAGCAGATTGAATGGCATGTTGTTGGATTGACAAATGACGCTGAGCATATGAGGGACATTCAGAAATCCTATGGGAAGTAGAATGACAATAAGCACAGGCGTCTGGATCTCTTTTAACAGTGGTTTGAGGCTGAGATGTAGAGGCTTGTTTATTTTTGGCATACTTAGCAGACTTCTTTCCTAAACCTCGTTTAGACTCTAAAGATGTAGGACACAGATTAGAAGTATGTCCTTTTTCACCACACAACCAACACTCAATTTCTTTCATTTTATGGATTTTGGCATCTCGGGGCCAAATATCATGAGGCTGGTAATAATGAGTATTAGGCTTGGAGCGATAATACCCTTTTCTGGCTTTAGGTCTTCTGCTTTCTTTGGGCCTGTGAAGCTCTCTTCTCTTGCTAGAGCTTATTCGATAAGTAGACTTACTTCGCTTGTAAGCCTTCTTGGCTTGCCTCTTATGCTTCCTTCGATGAACCAGAGGATCATCCACTATGATGCCATATCTGCTGCAAAATGATTTCATACCAGGAAGTCTGTTCAACTTGTCAATAGACTTCTGCATCTTGGATCTGGTACACAAAGAAATCAAAACTTTAGTAATTATTGCATAGAAGTCTCCCCAAACATAAACTTCCATAGGCAATGGGAAGGCTTCTTCCATCTTCAAAATGTCTACCAACTTTGATGGTAGAGCTGCAAGATAAACTTGTTTCCACAGTAGATTCTTGGGATCCTTGACCAAAAATATTCTCTGTATCCAATCTCTGTGGAAATCTTCATACTGATTTATGTTATTGCATTTGAGATTCATCAGTAGAAGCTCATTCTTATCTGTGATAGCATATTCAGCTCCACAGAAGTGTTCTTGGATTAGTGCAGTCAGAGCACCAATCATATTTGTTTGTGTCGTGCCATCAGGGTTGAACATGATATCACCCTGTTCATCTTTTAGAATTTCTTTCTCCATTTTTTCAATCAGCGCAAGAGAGGATTCTAACTCCCACCATCTAGCCAAAGTACCAGTAAAACACTGAATGATTGTTTTACAGGCTTCACTTTCACTCTTCCCTTCAACACACATAAGCTTATACTCAATAATCATCTGATCCAGAACTTGTCAGATTTGATGTGCAGACATGTTATCAATATTCCACTCCTTATGACTCCCTTCGTGGAATGTTTCTCTGGGTGGAACTTTTCCTGCACCATATAGGTCAGGAGCTTCTACGTCCGTAAATCGAGGCTCAAGAGGTTCATAGATAGGGAAAGAATGTTTTTTCAGATTCCCGAGGCTTCAAGGACCTGCTACTATTGTTAGCTTCTCGTAGTTCTCTTCAGTTTAGGCTCATGTTTTGACCTCGTATGTCGTGATAGTTGAGGCACTCATTCAAAGAGACAGTGAAACTGATAGGATCAAAACTCGGCATAGGTTTTTCTATCTCATGTGGCAAAATACTCTTTCCTTGTGGACAAAGAAAGTGATAGGCTTGCCGGCTTTCTTCGAGATGACTATTTAATTTATTTGACAAGTCATATATTGTTTCTCAGGAAATAGCTTGTTCTACTATACAACTTTCCACATCATTAAATCTATCAAAAGATTTTTCAGAAAAATGTCTAACTACCTGTAAATCACACTGTACAGAATTAAGGACTCTATGTACATCATTCACTGAAACTTGGACTGAATCAAATTGGTCTTTGACCAAGGCAGTCTTTGCTACATTCTTCTCTAGACCTGTGAGTGCAGTATTAGTCCAATTAACTTGCTCACTCACCTTTTGAATTCTACCTTCAGTACCCATCAGGGAACTATCTTTTTGAACCAAAGGGCTAGCATAAGCAGTGTTTGACCCTTCTCCTAAGACGATACTCCTAAATGGTGGATAGGTAGTACTGGTCTCTATCTTACTGCCATCAGGTGTAGTCCATGCATGTGAAGAAGATGTGGCTGCATCAGCCATCAATACCACATCATTTTCCATTCTCTTCTTCCAGGAATAGAAAGAAATCCACACACCCTTTTCTTCCATGTATTCTTTCCATTCAGCTGCCATCTTCATTTTTTCTTCTTTTGGAAAAGCATCTGCAAAACCATCAGCTTGTGGATGTGTAAACAAATCCCAGTTTATCATCTGTTTCATCCATTGAGCAGGGATTTGTGATTTTGGGAATCCATCCATTACAGTATAAAACTTTTGAATTTCAGGAACAGATGGTCTTTTACATCCTGGAGGCAGATCTCTGAATCTGCATTCTGGTATCAACTTATCAACTTGTTCAATATAACCCAAACCATATCTTGGGCTATTTGGCGGCCTTTGATTTGTTAGGATCTCAGTCAGCCTAGGATCCTCATTTTCTAAATAAGGTACAAGATGCATCATAAGAACGTGCTCGTCTTCATGAGGAAATGGGATCTCTGAGCACTTTGGGTTAGGACATGGATTAAGAGAAGTAGAAGGAGGTGCTTCTCCAGTCCTAGGGTTATGGTTTTTATGGATCACAGCATAGGCCAAATTTTGCAAGTTGACACTTTGTTTACATTGGGGGCATTCCACTTTAACAGACTGAAAATTTACAATTTGTGCAAACTCAAACAAGGCTACATCACTACAATTTGAAACAATTGAACTACATCCCGTATCTGTACAATCGGGAGAAACATATCGACTGGACTTTTTACATTCGGCTTCAATCCTTCTTCTATCTATGGTTGACCTTTTGGGAAAGGACAGAGTAGCAGAGGATTGATTCTCAGTGATGTTGGCTGAAGTTATTTTTTGGACAGAGAGAGGTCTGGGGTTTGGAACCGTCCATTGTTGTGGAAATTGCAGATCTTCACACTTAATGGCCTAATGTTCTATTTTCTGGTTCTTTGGATCTGTCAGGACAACTACACTGGTTATAGACTCTCTGCTGGGTGCATGGAGGATAGCAGGAAACATTGTGGAAGTATGGCGGAAACATCCGCGAAACTGGATAGCTATATTTTGCCTCTTCTTTCTCATATCAAATCCCATTGTCTGGATTTGAAGTTGCAAAATATCTGACAATGTTTCATCATTGACTGCAACTAAAAAGTTTGGATAGCAGTCAAACCAAACTGGTCCATTAGATAATGGAGCTACGATTCCTCCAATCAATGAATCTGTATATTTGTTATGTGTTAGATCTCGAACCGTGGCTAACACATATGCATCAACACTCGAATGCACCAAAGCATGAATACCAACATGCAAACAACCCAAATGTAAAAATTGTGTTCCAAGCTTTTTTGCTTCTGCTTGGAGTTCTTTGGGATTAAGGATAGGGATTAACTGCACACGATCACTATTCTCTTCAATACTGCTAACAGACTCTTTAATAGCTATTCTAGTGGCAGTGTTTAGGTGCCATATTCCTAGATCATTATAAACTTCAGAGGCTTTGATGTTGGGAAGAACCCAACGGGCTTGTGGTTCGACCTCTTCATATAAATGATCGGACTCATTTATCACACGACTACTACTTGACGCAAACATATCTCTGAGAGGGTTTTGTTCTGCTCGATCTTTCTCTTCGAGCTCTCTGTATGAAACTGATTTAGACATAGATGAATCCATTTTAAAGAGAGATGGATTTTTAAGTACTGACCTTTTTCCTGAACTTGGCTCCGATACCAACTTCTAGCAGAGGCTACTTTCTAGCTTGCTTGTTGTCGTAAACCAACAGACTTGTTTTTGTTAAGTTTCTCTCAACATTGCTTTATGTGAACCTGACTGTGAACCCAGACGAACCTACTGAACCTTCACGCACTAGCGGCCTTTCAACACGGCTTCCTCGCCTTCACACGGCCTTGGCGTCCCTCAGTTTTTTCGCGAACTCCAGCGAACTTACGGTGAACTTTCAAGAAATGCAAGTATCTTAACAACAATAAAATTCACACAGAGTAACAGTACTTAAATGCGGAATTAATAGGCAAAAATCTCTCTTTATTAATAGCAGAATGCTTCACAATCAGATTACAGACTTATGGATTCAATTCTCTGTATCAGAGATGGACTGTAATGGCTTTTACCGAACTTATGATACTCACGAATGAGTGATCGTTACCGGAGGCTTCCTGGCCGATTTACAGACTCTGTCTCAGAGCTTTAGTACACACAGACATAAATATACAGACTGATAACTAATGAACTGGCCACTTTAGGTTCTGTTGTATGCCGACCACATACACCCACAGGCTTCTCAGTTCACCTAAGGACTGTGAGTTAAAGCTCCGTGATGCGAGCAGATCGCAAAGATTGCGCAGACGCAAAGCAGGGAGCAGAACTCGAACTCTTAGAACACACAAGAATCTAGACTCAAAACTCCAAATGCCGATGGTTGCAAATAAGCCTTACCTCTCTTTTTATAGGAATGAGAGGGGGACAAGCATTTTCGTGAACCATCGGATTATTGACACTTGGCAGTCAGATCATTGCTTTCGGGTAACACTAAACGTGACGTCCGCACGGAGATCTGATTAGCTGACAAACTATACTGATAGTGGGTGGATATACACTGTGGATACCTTACAAGGCCCACGAGGAATCAAACTTTATTGATTTACACGATGGATGCTTTTCGGACAAAGGAAGAGCCCATGAGAAAAGCTTTGTCACTATAGACCTGTGACTAGGTATCATTATCTACACAGGGAAAACCTTGTTATGAGTGGGGCTCCCGTGGACCACTTGTACTGGTAGATGTTGCAGGGTCATCCAAAATTGTGATGTCCGGGTATCTGAGGTGATAGAACTCATCATCCCAAGCCTTAGTGTAAATTCTACGAACAATCATAGGCTTGTTGAGCACTATTTGATGCTTTATCTTTGTCATGACCAGCCACTGATAATGCATCTGCATATACGAATTCAGTTTTGGATTTGTCAATTTATATTCTAATCCTGTAATTTCGCCTACTGTGTTACAGGGATAGTGAAAACATTCACCATTTTGAATCTGACAGTCATCACAGAATCTTCTACAATATGTCTCATAAAAATTTGGATCCATACTGAAAGGGCTGGGTCCATAATGATGCCACCAATCAGATAACCATGGGATTTCTGATTCTCTTTCATTTATCCATGTTGGGGCAAATTTCAATTTAGTATAGTGGGTTTCTTCCGATCCATCTTTATTAAGTAAATCCCACCATAGTCTTCTGTAACTTGCAAAATCGTAAAAAGTGTCAGGAAATAATAATTTAGGATCATCATGTGGCCATGAAGTGAATCTCCCATGAATGTATTGGCCAATTTTTCTGACTCTGTTTATTACAAAAGATTTATAATATACTCGTGATCTGTCCCCGCCACCAGTACATATGACAGACAGATCCCAAAAATCTTGAGAAAGTGACCTTTCTGCTTCTTCTGAGGCGGCCATACTATGTGAATACATCATCTCATGTATCCACCTATTTCCCTTTGGGTACACTTTCCTTCCTGGAACCAAGTGCTGTAAGTCCGTGTGACTTTGAAGGTTTCCATCAAGCACTTGGGTGTTTCGGAGGATCCAAGTTGGCCTCCATTTCTCTGCATACACAGGCCAAGGCTCACTATCTGCAATATACTTGAGTTCTTCTCTCTGATAGGCCTGATTCCATTCAGTGAGAATGACCATGCAGTGGAGTTGTTCTTCTTCAGGGTCATTCTTTTGTTCTTGATGCTGGAGATATTCTCTCATAAGGAACTAATAATATTCTAACTTTAATAGAACACTTTGTACTAAAATATGCAAAGAGAGCTTGCCATCTACAGTCCTCGCATCCTCGTGTTGGTTTTTGATTTTTGTCGCATTCCCTCTTTAGTGCCTTTGCATATGGGTTCTTATGTAGAAGACTGTTAGCCAGCCTGAATTTAGCACTTACTTCTTACAATTCCTGTGCCTTTCTACTTTTTCAATAGTATTAGTCAACTTTATTTCATCATACTTCCCAGTAGACAAATTGAACAACCTGTTCTTGTTTTTTAGGATCATCTTCCTTTGGCTTTTGTTTAAGAACACCTCCCCAACCAATGTTACTGGCATCTGTTTCAACAATCTTAAAAGTATTGTCATCAGCAACATATAATACAGGGAGATTTCTTACCTTGGACTTGATTTCCCTGACTGCTTGAGTATGATTTTCTGTCCAAGGCTTTGGGTTTTTTCTCAATCTCTGATTTAGCAGGGATCTGTCAATGGCGCATGCTGGATATAAATTGCTCACATAGTTGAGGCAACCCAAAAACCTCTGCAACTGAGTTTTATCCATTATGATATCAGGAAATTTGTCTGCAAACTCTAGAGCATGATGTTGTAGAGCAATTTGGCCATTTTCAATCTCATGTCCCAAAAATTTGATCTTAGTCTTACACAGTTCCATCTTCCTCTTGCTTAAGACTAGACCATTTCTTTTGACCAACTTCATGAAGATTTTCAAGTGTCTGAAGTGGTCTTGGAGGTTCTTGGAAAAGATTAGCAGATCGTCAATATATGCAAGCAACCATTCAAAGTATGTCCCTTTTCACCACATAACCAACACTCAATTTCTTTTAGCTTATGTAACTTAGCATCTCTGGGTCGAATATCATGAGGCTGATAATAATGGGTATTAGGTTTCCATCGATAATACCCTTTTTTGGCCTTAGGTCTTCTTTGTTCTTTTGGGCTGCAAAGCTCTCTTCTTTTGTTAGAGCTTATTCTGTAGGTAGACTTACTTCTCTTGTAAGCCTTTTTAGCTTGCCTCTTATGCTTCCTTCGATGAACCAGAGGATCATCCACTGTGATGCCATACTTGCTGCAAAATGATTTTGTACCAGGAAGTCTGTTCAACTTATCAATGGACTTCTGCATCTTGGATCTGGTACACAGAGAAATTAAAACTTTAGTAATAATTGCATATAAGTCTCCCCAAACATAAACTTCCATTGGCAAAGGAAAAGCTTCTTCCATCTTCAAAATGTCTACCAATTTTGATGGAAGTGTTGCAAGATAAACTTGCTTCCACAGGAGATTCTTGGGATCCTTGACCAAGAATATTCTCTGTATCCAATCCCTGTGAAAGTCTTCGTACTGATTTATGTTATTGCATTTTAGATTCATCAGTAACAATTCATTCTTGTCTGTGACAACATATTCTGCTCCAAAGAAATGTTCTTGGATTAGTGCAGTCAAGGCACCAATCATGTTTGTTTGTGCTGTGCCATCAGGGTTGAACATGATATCACCCTGTTCATCTTTCAGAATCTCCTTCTCCATTTTTTCAATCAACGCGGGAGAGGATTCTAATTCCCACCACCTGGCCAGGGTACCAGTAAAACACTGAATGAGTGTTTTACAGGCTTCACTTTAACTCTTCCCTTCAACACACATCAGTTTATATTCAATAATCATCTGATCAAGAATTTGTCTGATCTGGTGAGCAGACATGTTATCAATATTCCACTCCTTATGGCTCCCTTCATGGAATGTCTCTCTGGGTGGAACTTTTCCTGCACCATAAAGGTCAGGAGCTGCATGTCTGGTAAACTGAGGCTCAAGAGGTTCATAGATAGGGAAAGAATGTTTTTCAGATTCTGAGGCTTCAAGGACTGCGGCTATTGTTAGCTTCTCAGAGTTCTCTTCAGGTTTAGGCTCATGTTTTGACTCAGATGTCAGGGATAGTTGAGGCACTTATCTAGGAAAGAGATGAGGAAACTTTGATATAGGATCAGAAACTGGCATAGGTTTTTCTATCTCATGTGGCAAAATACTCTTTCCTTTGGTGATGAAAGAAAGCGGGATAGGCTTGCTGGCTTTCTTCAGATTTATTCTGTCGAATTTATTTGACAAGTCATATACTGTTTCTCTTGTGGAAATAGCTTGTTCTACTATACAACTTTCCACATCATTAAATCTATCAAAAGATTTTTCAGAAAAATGTCTAACTACCTGTAAATCACACTGTACAGAATTAAGGACTCTATGTACATCATTCACTGAAAATTGGACTGAATCAAATTGGTCTTTGGCCAAGGCAATCTTTGCTACATTCTTCTCTAGACCTGTGAGTGCAATCTTAGTCCAATTAACTTGCTCACTCACCTTTTTAATTCTACCTTCAGTACCCATCAAGGAACTATCTTTTTGAACCAAAGGGCTAGCATAAGCAGTGTTTGACCCTTCTCCTAAGACGATACTCCTAAATGGTGGATAGGTAGTACTGGTCTCTATCTTACTGCCATCAGGTGTAGTCCATGCATGTGAAGAAGATGTGGCTGCATCAGCCATCAATACCACATCATTTTCCATTCTCTTCTTCCAGGAATAGAAAGAAATCCACACACCCTTTTCTTCCATGTATTCTTTCCATTCAGCTGCCATCTTCATTTTTTCTTCTTTTGGAAAAGCAGCTGCAAAACCATCAGCTTGTGGATGTGTAAACAAATCCCAGTTTATCATCTGTTTCATCCATTGAGCAGGGATTTGTGATTTTGGAAATCCATCCATTACAGTATAAAACTTTTGAATTTCAGGAATAGATGGTCTTTTACATCCTGGAGGCAGATCTCTGAATCTGCATTCTGGTATCAACTTATCAACTTGTTCAATATAACCCAACCCATATCTTGGGCTATTTGGCGGCCTTTGATTTGTTAGGATCTCAGTCAGCCTAGGATCCTCATTTTCTAAATAAGGTACAAGATGCATCATAAGAACGTGCTCGTCTTCATGAGGAAATTGGATCTCTGAGCACTTTGGGTTAGGACATGGATTAAGAGAAGTAGAAGGAGGTGCTTCTCCAGTCCTAGGGTTATGGTTTTTATGGATCACAGCATAGGCCAAATTTTGCAGGTTGACACTTTGTTTACATTGGGGGCATTCCACTTTAACAGACTGAAAATTTACAATTTGTGCAAACTCAAACAAGGCTACATCACTACAATTTGAAACAATTGAACTACATCCCGTATCTGTACAATCGGGAGAAACATATCGACTGGAATTTTTACATTCGGCTTCAATCCTTCTTCTATCTATGGTTGACCTTCTGGGAAAGGACAGAGTAGCAGAGGATTGATTCTCAGTGATGTTGGCTGAAGTTATTTTTTGGACAGAGAGAGGTCTGGGGTTTGGAACCGTCCAGTGTTGTGGAAATTGCAGATCTTCCCACTTAATGGCCTGATGTTCTATTTTCTGGTTCTTTGGATCTGTCAGGACAACTACACTGGTTTTAGACTCTCTGCTGGGTGCATGGAGGACAGTAGGAAACATTGTGGAAGTATGGCGGAAACATCCGCGAAACTGGATAGCTATATTTTACCTCTTCTTTCTCATATCAAATCCCATTGTCTGGATTTTAAGTTGCAAAATATCTGACAATGTTTCATCATTGACTGCAACTGAAAAGTTTGGATAGCAGTCAAACCAAACTGGTCCATTAGATAATGGAGCTACGATTCCTCCAATCAATGAATCTGTATATTTGTTATGTGTTAGATCTCGAACCGTGGCTAACACATATGCATCAACACCCGAATGCACCAAAGCATGAATACCAACACGCAAACAACCCAAATGTAAAAATTGTGTTCCAAGCTTTTTTTCTTCTGCTTGGAGTTCTTTGGGATTAAGGATAGGTATTAACTGCACACGATCACTATTCTCTTCAATACTGCTAACAGACTCTTTAATAGTTATTCTAGTGGCAGTTTTTAGGTGCCATATTCCTAGATCATTATAAACTTCAGAGGCTTTGATGTTGGGAAGAACCCAACGGGCTTGTGGTTAGACCTCTTCATATAAATGATCAGACTCATTTATCACACGACTACTACTTGACGCAAACATATCTCTGAGAGGGTTTTGTTCAGCTCGATCTTTCTCTTCGAGCTCTCTGTATGAAACTGATTTAGACATAGATGAATCCATTTTAAAGAGAGATGGATTTTTAAGTACTGACCTTTTTCCTGAACTTGGCTCTAATACCAACTTCTAGCAGAGGCTACTTTCTAGCTTGCTTGCTGTCGTAAACCAACATACTTGTTTTTGTTAAGTTTCTCTGAACATTGCTTTATGTGAACCCGACTGTGAACCCAGACGAACCTACTGAACCTTCACGCACTGGCGGCCTTTCAACATGGCTTCCTCGCCTTCACACGGCCTTGGCGTCCCTCAGTTTTTTCGCGAACTCCAGCGAACTTACGGCGAACTTTCAAGCAATGCAAGTATCTTAACAGCAATAAAATGCACACAGAGTAACAGTACTTAAATGCGGAATTAATAGGCAAAAATCTCTCTTTATTAATAGCAGAATGCTTCACAATCAGATTACAGACTTATGGATTCAATTCTCTGTATCAGAGATGGACTGTAATGGCTTTTACCGGACTTATGATACTCACGAATGAGTGATCGTTACCGGAGGCTTCCTGGCCGATTTACAGACTCTGTCTCAGAGCTTTAGTACACACAGACATAAATATACAGACTGATAACTAATGAACTGGCCACTTTAGGTTCTGATGTATGCCGAGCGCTAAAAAGGCTTACAAGAGAAGTAAGTCTACCTACAGAATAAGCTCTAACAAAAGAAGAGAGCTTCACAGCCCAAAAGAACAAAGAATACCTAAGGCCAAAAAAGGGTATTATCGATGGAAACCTAATAACCATTATTATCAGCCTCATGATATTCGACCCAGAGATGCTAAGTTACATAAGCTAAAAGAAATTGAGTGTTGGTTGTGTGGTGAAAAGGGACATACTTCAAATCTATGTCCTACAGCCTTAGAGTCTAAACGAGGTTTAGGTAAAAAGTCTGCTAAATATGCTAAAAATAAGCAGGCCTCTACCTCTCAGCCTCACGATAATGTCAAAAAAGAGGATGCCTATGCATATTGTCATTCTACTTCTCATCGTATTTCTGACTATCCATCATATGCCCAGCGTCGCCTGTCTATCCAACAGCATGCCATCCAATCTTTTAATCCTTCTTCCTCTGATGACTATTCTTCCTCCTCTTCCGAAGAACAAGTCAATATGCATTGTCACTGTTCAGACCCAGATGCCTGTCAATGTTCTGATTCTGAGTCTGATACTAATTCCTTTTCTTCTGCTGTTGAAGATCCACCCCATGTCCTCATGACCCAGCTTGATGATGATCTCAAAATATTTGCACAGATCCGTGCCATGGAGGAAGGTGACCTAAAGACTGCTCTTATAGGCGCCTATATGAAAAATTTGCCAGGTTCTTCTTCTAGTTCTTCTAGTTCTTCCAAGAAGCCTAACTTTGTTGAAGCTTCTTATGAAAAGAATACCAAAACGTATCTCCAACATAATAGCAAAGCTCGTGCAATCACTTTGGGGGAGGTGAGTAGGGAGATACATGACCTCAAAGCAGAAATTCGCAGCATGAAAAATGAAATTTCTGTTCTGAAAGCACAAGCACAACAGTCTGCCTCATCATCTGTGCCTGTTTCAGGAAAACAGACAAATTATACGCTGCATTCCAGTCCTAACACTGAAGTCCAATTTGCAGCAGGCAAATTTGATCCCTCAATAGGTTTAAGTGAAATCGAGGATATGAGAGTCCTCGCAGTACAATACCAGCAACACCATGTTCAGGTAAATCTCTGTGTAGCTGGTCATGTTTACAATGTCATTGCCTTAATAGACTATGGATCTGATATTAATATTGTCTCTAAGCATATAATCCCATCCAGATATTGGATGACAGCTGAGAAGGAAGTGATGGGATTAGGGACAAAACAATTAAAGTTTGAAGTTGCTAAAGCTACTGTATGCTTTGATTCAAAATGTGTCAAACTTTCTTTTGCAGTCTCTGACATTCCAGTAGACTGTATTTTAGGAAATGTTTTCCTAGCAGCAATAGAGCCCCATGGGTCATACAGATTTCCTGATAAATCCGCAGGATATTTTATTACTGTTTCTGGACAAATAATTGAATTGCCATTTGTATCCAGAACCAGAATATCACCCATGGTCCAAATCATGAAAGAGAAAGAGAAAAGGCTTCAAACAGCTGAGAAAAATCTGGCTGAACTCAAAGATCACAAGGAAACCATCAGGGTAGAAGAACAGTTGAGTTCCCCAGAAATACAGAAGAAAATTGCAGAGATCCAGAAAGAATTTGAAGAGACGTGCTGCTCCGAAGAGCCAAATGCCTTTTGGCATAGAAAGCAGTACAACATTGAGCTACCTTACAAGGAAGGATATACTGGCAGGCCTTGTAAGTCAAGAGCCATCCCCATGTCTGTTGAACACAGACAACACTGCCAGAAGGAGATAAAACAACTTCTGCAAAAGAAGCTCATCAAAGAATCCAGCAGCCCTTGGAACTGCTATGGATTCTATGTCAATAAGAGAAGCGAACAAGTCAGAGGAGTCCCAAGACTGGTAATAAATTATAAACCCCAACAATGTATTAGCAGATGATACGTATCCGATCCCTCACAAAGGAGATCTGATAAGGAGAATATCAGGAGCCAAAGTATTTTCTAAGTTTGATTTAAAGTCTGGTTTCTGGAAAGTTGCTGTTGCAGAAGGTGACAGATGGAACACTGCATTTAGTGTCCCTCATGGACATTATGAATGGAACGTGATGCCTTTTGGGTTGAAACATGCACCATCAAAATTCCAGAAGGTAATGGACTCCATCTTTAAACCTTATGATGAATGGTTGCTTGCATATATTGATGATCTGCTAATCTTTTCCAAGAACCTCCAAGACCACTTCAGACACTCGAAAATCTTCATGAAGTTGGTCAAAAGAAATGGTCTAGTCTTAAGCAAGAGGAAGATGGAACTGTGTAAGACTAAGATCAATTTTTTGGGACATGAGATTGAAAATGGCCAAATTGATCTACAACATCATGCTGTAGAGTTTGCAGACAAATTTCCTGATATCATAATGGATAAAACTCAGTTGCAGAGGTTTTTGGGTTGCCTCAACTATGTGACCAATTTCTATCCAGCATGCGCCATTGACAGATCCCTGCTAAATCAGAGACTGAGAAAAAACCCAAAGCCTTGGACAGAAAAGCATACTCAAGCAGTCAGGGAAATCAAGTCCAAGGTAAGAAATCTCCCTATATTATATGTTGCTGATGACAATGCTTTTAAGATTGTTGAAACAGATGCCAGTAACATTGGTTGGGGAGGTGTTCTTAAACAAAAGCCAAAGGAAGATGATCCTAAAAAACAAGAACAGGTTGTTCAATTTGTCTCAGGAGTATGGAGTAAATCTGAGTTGAACTATGCTCCTATTGAAAAAGAAGTGAAAGCAGCCTGGAATTGTATAAGTAAGTTTTCAATTCATTTGGCTAACAGATATTTTCTGCTCAGAACAGATGCAAAGGCACTAGAAAAGGTCCTGACAAAAGAAATCAAGAACCCTGAGGATGCGAAGTTTTCTAGATGGCAAGCTCTCTTTGCATACTTTAATTTTAAAGTTGAACATATTAAAGGTTCTGATAATTGTATTCCATATTTCTTAAGCAGAGAATATCTCCAGCATCAAGAACAAAAGAATGACCCTGAAGAAGAACAGCTCCACTACATGGTCATTCTCACTGAATGGAATCAGGCCTATCAGAGAGAAGAACTCAAGTATATTGTAGATAGTGAGCCTTGGCCTGTGTATGCAGAGAAATGGAGGCCAACTTGGATCCTTCGAAACACCCAAGTGCTTGATGGAAACCTTCAAAGTCACACGGACTTACAACACTTGGTTCCAGGAAGGAAAGTGTACCCAAAGGGAAATAGGTGGATACATGAGATGATGTATTCACATAGTATGGCCGCCTCAGAAGAAGCAGAAAGGTCACTTTCTCAAGATTTTTGGGATCTGTCTGTCATATGTACTGGTGGCGAGGACAGATCACGAGTATATTATAAATATTTTGTAATAAACAGAGTCAGAAAAATTGGCCAATACATTCATGGGAGATTCACTTCATGGCCACATGATGATCCTAAATTATTATTTCCTGACACTGTTTACGATTTTGCAGGTTACATAATACTATGGTGGGATTTACTTAATAAAGATGGACCGGAAGAAACCCACTATACTAAATTGAAATTTTCCCCAACATGGATAAATGAAAGAGAATCAGAAATCCCATGGTTATCTGATTGGTGGCATCATTATGGACCCAGCCCTTTCAGTATGGATCCAATTTTTTATGAGACATATTGTAGAAGATTCTGTGATGACTGTCAGATTCAAATTGGTGAATGTTTTCACTATCCCTGTAACACAGTAGAGAAATTACAGGATTAGAATATAAATTGACAAATCCCATACTGAAGTCGTATATGCAGATGCATTATCAGTGGCTGGTCATGACAAAGATAAAGCATCAAATAGTGCTCAACAAGCCTATGATTGTTCGTAGAATTTACACTAAGGCTTGGGATGATGAGTTCTATCACCTCAGATACCCGGGCATCACAATTTTGGATGACCCTGCAGCATCTACTAGTACAAGTGGTCCACAGGAGCCCCACTCATAACAAGGTTTTCCCTGTGTAGATAATGATACCTAGTCACGGGTCTATAGTGACAAAGCTTTTCTCATGGGCTTTTCCTTTGTCCGAAAAGCATCCATCGTGTAAATCAATAAAGTTTGATTCTTCGTGGGCCTTGTAAGGTATCCACAGTGTATATCCACCCACTATCAGTATAGTTTGTCGGCTAATCAGATCTCCGTGCGGACGTCACGTTTAGTGTTACCCGAAATCGATGATCTGACTGCCAAGTGTCAATAATCCGATGGTTCACGAAAATGCTTGTCCCCCTCTCATTCCTATAAAAGGAGAGGTAAGGCTCATTTGCAACCATCGGCATTTGGAGTTTTGAGTCTAGAGTCTTGTGTGTTCTAAGAGTCCGAGTTCTGCTCCCTGCTCTGCGTCTGCGCAATCTTTGCGATCTGCTCGCATCACGGAGCTTTAACTCACAGTCCTTAGGTGAACTGAGAAGCCTGCGGGTGTATGTGCTCGGCATACATCAGAACCTAAAGTGGCCAGTTCACTAGTTATTAGTCTGTATATTTATGTCTGTGTGTACTAAAGCTCTGAGACAGAGTCTGTAAATCGGCCAGGAAGCCTCCGGTAACGATCACTCATTCGTGAGTATCATAAGTCCGGTAAAAGCCATTACAGTCCATCTCTGATACAGAGAATTGAATCCATAAGTCTGTAATCTGATTGTGAAGCATTCTGCTATTAATAAAGAGAGATTTTTGCCTATTAATTCCGCATTTAAGTACTGTTACTCTGTGTGCATTTTATTGTTGTTAAGATACTTGCATTGCTTGAAAGTTCGCCATAAGTTCGCTGGAGTTCGAGAAAAAACTAAGGGACGCCAAGTCTAAACGAGGTTTAGGTAAAAAGTCTGCTAAATATGCTAAAAATAAGCAGGCCTCTACCTCTGAGCCTCACGATAATGTCAAAAAAGAGGATGCCTGTGCATATTGTCATTCTACTTCTCATCGTATTTCTGACTGTCCATCATATGCCCAGCGTCGCCTGTCTATCCAACAACATGCCATCCAATCTTCTGATCCTTCTTCCTCTGATGACTATTCTTCCTCCTCTTCCGAAGAACAAGTCAATATGCATTGTCACTGTTCAGACCCAGATGCCTGTCAATGTTCTGATTCTGAGTCTGATACTGATTCCTTTTCTTCTGCTGTTGAAGATCCACCCCATGTCCTCATGACCCAGCTTGATGATGATCTCAAAATATTTGCACAGATCCGTGCCATGGAGGAAGGTGACCTAAATACTGCTCTTATAGGCGCCTATATGAAAAATTTGCCAGGTTCTTCTTCTAATTCTTCTAGTTCTTCCAAGAAGCCTAACTTTGTTGAAGCTTCTTATGAAAAGAATACCAAAACGTATCTCCAACATAATAGCAAAGCTCGTGCACTCACTTTGGGGGAGGTGAGTAGGGAGATACATGACCTCAAAGCAGAAATTCGCAGCATGAAAAATGAAATTTCTGTTCTGAAAGCACAAGCACAACAGTCTGCCTCATCATCTGTGCCTGTTTCAGGAAAACAAACAAATTATACACTGCATTCCAGTCCTAACACTGAAGTCCAATTTGCAGTAGGCAAATTTGATCCCTTAATAGGTTTCAGTGAAATCGGGGATATGCAAGTCCTCGCAGTACAATACCAGCAACACCATGTTAAGGTAAATCTCTGTGTAGCTGGTCATGTTTACAATGTCATTGCCTTAATAGACTCTGGATCTGATATTAATCTTGTCTCTAAGCATATAATCCCATCCAGATATTGGACGACAGCTGAGAAGGAAGTTATGGGATTAGGGACAAAACAATTAAAGTTTGAAGGTTCTAAAGCTACTGTATGCTTTGATTCAAAATGTGTCAAACTTTCTTTTGCAGTCTCTGACATTCCAATAGACTGTATTTTAGGAAATGTTTTCCTAGCAGCAGTAGAGCCCCATGGGTCATACAGATTTCCTGATAAATCCGCAGGATATTTTATTACTGTTTCTGGACAAAGAATTGAATTGCCATTTGTATCCAGAACCAGAATATCACCCATGGTCCAAATCATGAAAGAGAAAGAGAAAAGGCTTCAAACAGCTGAGAAAAATCTGGCTGAACTCAATGATCACAAGGAAACCATCAGGGTAGAAGAACAGTTGAGTTCCCCAGAAATACAAAAGAAAATTGCAGAGATCCAAAAAGAATTTGAAGAGACGTGCTGCTCCGAAGAGCCAAATGCCTTTTGGCATAGAAAGCAGTACAACATTGAGCTACCTTACAAGGAAGGATATACTGGCAGGCCTTGTAAGTCAAGAGCCATCCCCATGTCTGTTGAACACAGACAACACTGCCAGAAGGAGATAGAACAGCTTCTGCAAAAGAAGCTCATCAAAGAATCCAGCAGCCCTTGGAACTGCTATGGATTCTATGTCAATAAGAGAAGCAAACAAGTCAGAGGAGTCCCAAGACTGGTAATAAATTATAAACCTCTGAACAATGTATTAGCAGATGATACGTATCCGATCCCTCACAAAGGAGATCTGATAAGGAGAATATCAGGAGCCAAAGTATTTTCTAAGTTTGATTTAAAGTCTGGTTTCTGACAAGTTGCTGTTGCAGAAGGTGACAGATGGAAGACTGCATTTAGTGTCCCTCATGGACATTATGAATGGAATGTGATGCCTTTTGGGTTGAAACATGCACCATCAAAATTCCAGAAGGTAATGGACTCCATCTTTAAACCTTATGATGAATGGTTCCTTGCATATATTGACGATCTGCTAATCTTTTCCAAGAACCTCCAAGACCACTTCAGACACTTGAAAATCTTCATGAAGTTGGTCAAAAGAAATGGTCTAGTCTTAAGCAAGAGGAAGATGGAACTGTGTAAGACTAAGATCAAATTTTTGGGACATGAGATTGAAAATGGCCAAATTGCTCTACAACATCATGCTCTAGAGTTTGCAGACAAATTTCCTGATATCATAATGGATAAAACTCAGTTGCAGAGGTTTTTGGGTTGCCTCAACTATGTGAGCAATTTCTATCCAGCATGCGCCATTGACAGATCCCTGCTAAATCACACAAAAATGTTGCAATGGCTTCACAAGATCTTTCAATTGAAGTGTAGTTAGATGAAAGAACCCATCAAGTCCAGCCCATCAAGTCCATCCACTATCAGGCCCAACCCCTAGATATGATACCATTCCAGGTATGAGTTATAAAGATAATCTTTTTGATGAACAATACAAATTTATATCTCGATGTTCTGAATGACTTCTTTGATGATTCCTTGCACCTGTGTAACAATTTTAGCTAAGAAGATGTGGAAATACTAGGTATCCACCCTATCCATCCAATGTCTAGTCCAACTTGTACAAATGATATATTTCTACATCTTGATGTTCTGAATGACCTCTTTGATGATTCCTTGCAATTGTGTAACAATTTTAGCTAAGAAGATGTGGAAATACTAGGTATCCACCTTATCCATCCAATGTCTACTCCAACTTGTACACATGATATATTTCCACATATAGATCATATGAGATGGATCATATGAATAGTTTCTTTGATGATCTCGGAACACAACACATAATTTATTTTATGTCTTTAAAGATCGTAGTTTTTTCTAACAACATCAAATCCAAAAACAAATACTAGGATATTGCATAGTTTGTTAATGTTTTACAAAGCATGATCAACACAACCAGATATTTGTGATGCTATTGTTTTTTTTGCACTAATGCATGTCTCATGCATGTGTTTCACTAAATGGATACTTCAATATCACAAATTTTAATGTAATTCATTCAGATTTACCAATGAAGACTATGGAATTATTTAATTGTTTGACAACAAAATTAAACAGTTTATATAAATTGTTATAAAATTATCAAATTAGACCATGCGTCATTACTTCAAATTGTTATCATCATTACTATATGCATTGTCACGTTATAAATGGATTTCACTAATTTTTTTACATATTCATAGAGAAACAATGAATACCTTTTCAATCCTTTACGTTATTGTGATAGAAGTTTTTCACTAATTTTTTTACATATTCATAAAGAAACAATGAATACCTTTTCAATACAAGTATAAGCTTACTTTTTCAATCCAAGCATAAATTTAACATCGTCGAGTTCATGCCATAGTTCATCATATCATTAGTTACTTCTAAGTAGTCATATACAATGATACTTCTAAGCAGTCATATACCTTTTAGTGAAGGACGCTTACTAATATGATGCTGAGTAAAATAATAGCCATAAAATAGAACCAAATTTAAATGTGCATGCAATCGACAAAGGAAACTTAAGAATGAAAGTTTGGTTGGCAATGCTGATAGGTCCCGTTTAAGCATCAGTGGCCCTTCTTTTGTTTGTGGGTATATCTTGACGTGACCATCTCTTACAACTTTTTAACCCAGGCTTCAATGCCTTGTCTCCGATCCTAAATTTGGGAACTATATCTACGTTCTGAGTGTTATGAATCACTGGGAACTTCCTATCAATTAAAGAGAAAGATAAATTTTATCTAGATTAATAGCAATATGAAAACAAATTTTATCCAAGACATTCCATTATTCAATTCCCATTAATGAAGCAGGCCCATACGTTGGTTCATCCATAATTGATGTTCTATCTTGAAGTAAATATGATTTGATAATTCATGTTATATGTGGAGTTATAAATCCTGCAAGAGAAGAGGAAGCTGGGAACCTAAACAAGAAAGTGAATAGTAAAAACAGAGCACCAAAATTCAGTATGGTCATTCTTCAACATCGTTTCCGAGAGGGTAGTAATGGAATGTGATGAATTTATGATGGCACATCCAATGTTAGTTGTTGTTCTCCAAACAATGTGGGTGCAGTATTTCTCATCGCTGCAACTATTATTGGCATAGTTATACCACCTATTTTCATCCACCCATCCATCAACTGCCTCTGTAGCGTTTTAACATCTGTCGCTGCCGCAAAATATGTTTTTCTTGGTTTGGTTTGCTTAATTCATTGTGTAATCTTGTGACCTTCCTCACCCACAATCTAATGGCAAATATCAATTCTGCTAGAGTTTTTGCCACACTGGAGCCTAGTTGCAAACATGGGAGGATAGAAAAACTAAAACGGGAAAATAAGGTGACATATGAATTTCGCAGCATTCCACAATCCATCACCACGCACTGTTAATTCTGGACTCAAACAGATCAGACACTAAAGAGAATGGAGACCAAATTGGCTGACTCAAGGTGGCAGTAATTTCGAGATTTTGGAAGTGGTAAAAAAATGGTATCTAATAAGGTCATTTCGTTTACATTTTATATGTATATATTAATTTAAAAACATATTTATGTATTTATATTATATATAAAAAAGAGTTACAATAATAACTTTTACTAGTATATATAAATAGAGGTATACATCATCTTGTGGTGAGCATTTTTTTTCCCAAGTATTTATGGATCTATAGACTCGGAAATAAGCTTCTTTTATATCTGACTAGATATTGACAAATATATATAAATAAAATTAATATTATAATATAAAATTTTTAATAATAAAAATAATCATAAATTTAATTAATAATAAATTTAATGGATCTATATCATAAACTATAAAGAATAAAAACTCAAGAATTAATATTTTAAACTCAAAAAATTAATAAATCCAAGGTATTAATATTTTAAATATTAAATATTTAAAATTGAGGGGATTAAGAACATAATAATAATAATAATTTCAAAAGACTAATATTAAAAGCAATACACCTTATCATATTCTCCTTATAGAAGTGGGTCTTTCCCCTAGCACAAAATTACTAGCACTGAAGACCATAGACTTCCTAAGCTAACTCTAAATTCCAACCAAAACCACCTGAGGTTGAGGCTCAAACTAGGCTGAGGCTCAAACCAGGTTGGTATGTTGCAATGTGAAATAGTAATAACAATAAAAATATTGTTACTTCTAAGTTTAAAGAGAAAATCTGGTATGAGAAAGATTAAAAGAAAATTACGATATTATAAGGAGGTCATCAACCCTATTCTAAAATGTCAAAAGCATCTATATGTTTTAACCAGCTCAAAGAAAAAATTAATATAGCCAAGATAAGAACAAACTCTCATGAGCTCCATAGTGAAAGATGTAGTTGGGTGGTTCCTATAACACCATGGCCTATAACACCATGGGAGGAAAGTTCCTAAAACACCATGGGTGGAAGAAACGATCTGCCATCTCTGTGAGAATAGGAACATTCAGGACGAAAATGACTTCATCTTAGAGTGCCCTGGGTACACCCACATTAGATCTCAGTTTCATAATCTTTGTTGCAATACCAACCTTCCTAGTCTTTTAACATGTCAAAATTATAGCGAGCTAAATCTTTGAGCATAGGAGTACAATTTTAAAACAAACTAAATAATTCGTTTAGATCCCATAGACCAAAGTTTGGTCTCAGTGAAGTTAACCACCATCATCATCATCGTCATTATAAACTTGTAAATATTATTATTATTTATTTATAGTAGTAATACTAATAATTAATTCTTCTATTATAATAATAATAAACAATTCAAGAGATCATATTCTAAATCTAAGGGATCAATATTGAAAACCTAAGAGATTAATAAATCTGAGGCATTAATATTACAAATCTTAAGGATAAAAAAAAGAAGAGATTAATAAACCTATTGGATTATTAATATTATAAACTCAAGGTATAAATAAATGGAAAGGATCAACATTATAAACCCTTTAGATAATAGTATAAGTCCAATGGATTATAACCTTAACCATTATATTGATAATAAAGGGATCAATAATATAAAATATTATAAACCCAAGAGATAAATAAACCAATAATATTAACATTATAAACCTGTGAGATTAATATTACAAACCTAAGGGATTATAAGCCCTAGTGATTAGGTTGTTCATAAAGGGATCAATCATATAAACCAAACTAACTAATACTATAAACTCAATGGATCAATAAAACCAATAGATTATACATATTAAAATCCAAATGGATTAAAAATCCAATGGATTATGCATATTAAAATCCAAATGGATTCAAAACCCAAGAGATTAATATTACAAACCCAAGAAATTATTAATATTATAAACCAAAAAGATTAATATTATAATCCAAAAATATTAATATTATTCTAATTTAGTTATGAAATGAAATTCAAAGAAATTTGTAATAAAAAAAATTAAAAAATGTAATAAAATTCTAAAAGCTAAAATCCAAAAAAAATTCAAGTTGTTTGCACTAAATGTTGTCTCCAAGTGTCAAACTTAGAGTAGAAGGGAGAGACTAATAATTTAGCTTTGGGAAAATATTGTAGTCTTTTTGTTAATTCGCTGTTTTTTCTAATATTTTTTTTTCATTTATACTTGTTTATGGTTATCTTCACAATTTTGATAGATTAACTTTTTATTTATACCATACACATTTAAATTATCTATGTTTATATGTATTATATAAATTTACATAGTTATGAAAGATTATGATGAAAACTCAATATTTTAATAAAATATAAAATTTAAATATATGAAACAAATCTATGTAAATTAAAAAATTATTTTTATCTTTAAATATTTTTGTCATTTTTATCTTTAAATATTTTTGTTATTTGTTATTTATATATATATATCTTAATTTTGTATTTATATCATAAACACTTCAATTATATAAATTTATATATTTATAAAAAGAAATATTAAACTTATAATATTTCAGTTATATATTATAGTATTTTTCCTAGTATATTTTTTGTTTAATTTTAAACAAAATCTCAAAAAAAATTTAAAACTTGAATTTAAATTATTTAATCTGTAAAATTCTACTTCACTCAAATTTTTTCAAAATATGAAATCTATATAAACTTAAAAATATATTTTAAACATTAAAAATTCACAATATTAATATTAATATTAATATTAATTTTAATTGAAATAACTATTTCTTCTATAAATTAAAATAAACCTGTAAATAAATACCAGACAATTCAAATGAGAAATGAAAGATTTTTTTCCTTTGGATTCAAAGGCCAAAGCAATAAATTGACTCTGAGTTTTACATGTAGGAAGGTACATTAATTTTAAAAAATAATCGTTGATTCCGTCTGTTCCGTCTCCTTTCCTTTCTGTTTCGTCTCCGTTTCCGTTTGAGTTCAGCATTAATAATGAGTGGATGTGGATTACCATACGACAAATGAAGGATCCTTTACATGACAAATGAGGGATCTTTCATTTGACCCCCAAAGGTTGACTTTGAGGTTTACATATAATGTCGGCATGTACCTTAATTTTAAAAATTAATTAAATAAAAAAAAGTTAAAAGATTAAGGCATTTGTCATTTTATATGGTTTAGTAATTAAAAAGATTAATTAAATAAAAAAGACAACTGCATTCGCGTATCTGTAATTTTACTTTAGGCAGATCACTACATAAATACGAGGACAAAACGGATAAAATTTGAATTTTAAATTCATTAAACAAATTTTATAATATATAATTTCCTAGTTTAACATAGCAAAATTTATTTATTTATTATAATATATATTATTAAATTTAATAATAAATGTTGTATTCAGATTCCTACTATGTTAAGGAAGTTAAAAATAATAAATAATAATTGTAAGGTACATCAACATACAGCTAAAAAAATAATAACTTTTACATTACTCAATATTTATCTAAATGATATTATTGCAAATTTTATATGTCGTTTCTCTTAAATGCTCATACTTTTTCTTTTACATTACCATGATAATATATGATTGGGTAAATAATTACAGGTCTCGAGGTGGCAACTTGTCACAATATATATGGGACAGTTGGCAAATGATTCGACTGGGAATTCATTTTATTTGATTCAGTACATAAGATCCTTAGCATATATGCGATAAGGACACTACATTTAGCATATATGTGACAAGTAATGGTATATCAATATGGATTGCAATTATTTCATAGCTTAATTGTTTTCGACAGAGATCTATGTATTTATCTCTTTGGATTAAATATCACTGTACACGCCATTACTCTTAACTCTGGTTGACAGTTGTGAGGAACTTCACGCCGTCGGATACAAGGGTTTGAAATATACGGTGGATCTTTGTTTGCATACTCGATTAGGGTATTGACTTCCCTAAACCCTAACCGCTTCTTTCCATTTGTTTGTCGTCCTCCGCCGCATAGCTCTGAAACTCCGCCTCAGCTCCGTTTGGCTTTTCTTGGCTCAACAAAAGACAGGTAATCCCGACAGTCACATACTTTTTCTTTTGTTTTTGTAATGAATTGCTATTTGATTTCCTCAGGTTTCTCATCTATTGTTTTATTTTCGTTGGCCAGATGATTGCTCTATGACTTGTGCCTATGCACAGTTCACTACATGAGTTATGATTTTACTCTAAAAGGCGTTTCTATTTCTGCTCTGCCAGACCTAGTCGTTTTCATGTGGATAAGCAACTCTAGCTCCCCTGTTGAGTTCTGTCATCGAGTTAATAGGTGATCCGAGAGTGTTTTTAAGTTGTGTTGAGTTCTGCATTTACGTTATATGCCAACCTTTAGTTGCAATGAATGAGTTTCTTCCATGGCTTTGTCTACAGAATTCTCCTTCGAACCCCCGGAAGCATCTTACACAGGTAAGATATTTTTTTTTCTCCATGTTTGAAAGCTACATGTTAACATGGTCAACAGGGTCTGTTGTTAGTGATTTTCTTACCTCGGTTTCTTGTGCAGGTAATCGCCATGACTCGACGTTGAGGCTAACTCTTCTGGAATGCTCTATTTCGGTCTTCTCTAACTCATTTAACTTTCCACTTCAGGTATCTTTTCTTTGTCGTAGGGTTTGTTAAGTTATCAGTCGCAGAGACCTCTGCTCCAGCCTCGAAGGCACTCATAGCAACGTGAGCTCAGGATTAGCTTTATGGATACATGTCGCTATGTTAGTTTCTGTTTGAAAGTTAGAGGTTTTTCCCTTCTCGGAACTACAATTGACATTTGTAACAGAGTCTTTGAACTATAGTTTATTCCTATTTTACCCTATATTTTCTAGTTCGGTGTTAAGGGAGGTTAACCCTTGAATTCAATAACTTAATTTATACTTTAATTCATTTACCGGAAGCTACTTTCCTTCTTGCATATGTATCAGTGTTTCGAGTAAATCTTGGCTCGCAAATATTGTTGCAATTCTGTTCTATTTGTCAGCTTGCTTCTTTTGCATATTTCAGGAATGGCAAAAAATGTTTTTCTAGATTTCTGTATACATGTATATTATGTGTTTCTAGCTTCTTTTTCAATAGCCTTTGTTTACTGTTCGAATTAGGCTAGCTTATCTCCTGGGGTTACTGTACTAATTTGGCATGTTTATTCACTGTCTTTGTAATACTTTCTCTTACGCTGGAGGTTTCGGTTTTGGGTGCATACTACACATGGAAACCTTGATATTTTCCTTTTTCGTATTATTTACTGTTTACAGATAGGTTTCATCTCTTTATGGGTATTGTAACTGAGTTTACTTTTCTTTCGATTTTAAATGAAATGTCCAAACCATTCTGTCTGTGAGTATCATAGGTATAGTTAACAACCAACTCGGGGTTCGGAGTTATGACTCTAAAACTCTGAGTTAATGATTATTGTTTAACTTACTGATAGCAGGAGTTCTAGCTATTTTGTGTTTCTCTGTAAACACTAAACCAAATTGGATGTTGCATATAGAATATTTTTCTTACATGCTCTAAATATTTAAGGGTTTGTCTAGTTCCTGTTATTACTTTAAGGAATACACAGATAAAACACCTATCTAACGTTCAATGTAGAGAAGTCTTTATTTCATATATAAAGTATAGTAACTGTAACAAGAAATACAAATATCCAGACAGCATATCCCGAACTTAATTTTCCAGTAACTTGTTTCCTTATATGTTTTCCAGATCTTGTTGATGATGTCCTCCCTACCATGAGAGAGGCAATTACATCCTGATCTCCCCTCTTGCTCCACACCTGAGATAAGTAGGTTAACAGAGGTTCCGGAAGTGACCTTGGGACTCCAAGTCCAGTCTTCTTTTCCAAGAATTTCAAGAATACTGAGTGTTTCCACAGGTCACCACCAGCTCAGGAAATCATCACTCTCTTTCCTTCCTCTCCTTAGCCATATAATAGAACCCCTTTTCCTCACTAGGATGTACCTTTATCCTCAGAGAAAAAGGTATCTATCTAAAAAAAATTATGTTCAACCACTTCTCAGTTCTTAGAATACTTTTACCATCAACCTTTTTCATTTTCATGGAACCACTTTTGCATAACTAAATTTTATTTTCAACAAAACAAGATTAATTCATGTTCTTCAAGTAATCTTTTCCAAAAGAATAAATGTCTTAGTCTCTTATAAAAAAAATAGCATAACAATTATTTAGCACTTAAGCCAACTGTCACAACTTCCCCCCCTGGAAGTAAACACTGTCCTCGATGTTTCACTCCAGCTCAACAAATAGTTATGGGTAAGCCTCTTGAAAATATCCTTCATCTTCCTAGGTAGCCTCATCCAAGATGAAGTTCTTCCATTGCACTTTAACCTCGGTGATGGCTCGCCTCCGGAGCATGATTTCTCTCCAATCGAGTATACACAGAGGTTCGACTAGAAATTCATCCTCCAGCTCGACCTGCAGTGGGCAAAACTCTGAGTTAATTTTTCATAAAATTTAGTATTTAAAGATAGGATTTTTTTATCTTAACCTACTTGAATGCTTTGCGAGTGGATTACAAGCTTCGGTTCATGTATATATCGCTTTAGTAAGGATACATGGAACACATTGTGCAACTGAATATGGCTGGGTAAGGCCAATCGGTATGCCACAGGTCCCACCCTTTCCAATATTTGGAAAGGTCTATAGAACCTGGGAGCCAACTTGGCACAGGAGGCCCACCTTAGTGTGCTATTTTTTGGTTTAATCCTTACATACACATGATTTCCCACTTCAAATTCACGATAAGTCATTTTCTTATTTGCATATACTTTCTGCCGATCTTGAGATGCCTTCAGATTTTGTCTGATCTTTCTTACTTCTGATTCCATTTCAGTTAACATTTTCTGTCCAAGCATCAACTTGGTTTCGGGGATACTCCAATTGATAGGAGTACGACATTGTCATCCATACAAGGCTTCAAATGGACTCATCTTAAGAGATTCCTGATAACCATTGTTGTAAGAAAATACTACCAAGTGTAGATACTCTTCCCATCTCGTTGGCTGCTGCATCACGTACATGCGCAACATATCCTCCAGAATTTGATTCACTCGCTCAGTTTGTCCATCCGTCTAGGGATGATATGCGGTGCTAAAAAAAATTTGGCTCCCCAAACCTGTAAATAAAGTCTTCCAGAATGCTTAAGTAAAATTCTCATCTCTGTCTGATATGACAGTCTTGGGAATTACATGTAGTCTAAAGATCTCTCTCATAAATATATATTCTATTTACATAGTTTTATAAGTAGACTGTGAAATGTGTTGTCTTGCTCAATCTATCAACTACCACCATAATGGATTCATTGTGCTTCTTTGATTTTGGTAAACCAGTAATAAAGTCTAGAGATATAACCTTCCATTTCCACTCAGGTACCGATATGGGTTGCAACAATCTGGCTAGATGTTGATTCTCCACCTTAACCTGCTGACACTCCAGACATTTGTTTAAATATTGTGCAATGTTTCTTCGCATACCAGGCCAGAAATAGACCTTTCTAATTGTTGTTAGCATTTTCTGATATCCTGGGTGTCCTAAGTAGTTTCTACGGTGGTATTCATTCATGATCAGTGCCTTCAAATCCATTCGATTTGGAATATATCTTTTTTCCTTAAAGGTAAGTAATTGATCTTTTCTAACTCCATAGTCAAAAGGCTTTTCTTGCCTTCTGGCCTCCTCCACTTGCTGCCATAGAAACTGGTATTCAGGATCCTTCTCGGCTTCCTCTTTTATCTGATCTAAAAATTTACATTCAATCTGGTTATAGCACAGTTCATAAACACAATGCAGCTTTCTACTTAAGGCATCCGCCACACGGTTTTATTTACCTTTTACATGTTGAATATCAATGTCAAAGTCACTTAGAAAGACATTCCATCTTGCCTGGCAAGATTTAAGATCAACTTGCTTGAAGTAGCTGTTTAGGATGCTATGGTCGGTTTTTAACACAAATCTTTTTCCTAGCAAGTAGTGCCTCCATAACTGGAGCGCATGACTACCGTTGTCATCTCTAGATCATAGGCTGAGTATTGTTGTTCATGCTCTTTTAACTTCCTTGATTTATAGGCAACCACTCTTTCTTCTTATGACAAGGTTTCCACAACTCCTTCTTTACAAGAATCGGTATAGACTTCGAATTCCTTATTTGGATTAGCTACCCTCAACACCGGGGCAGTGGTCAATATAAGTTTTAATATTTCAAAATTTTCCTAGCACTAATTAGTCCATTTAAATACTTTTCCCTTCCTCTGTAAGGAGGTAATTGGAAAATAAATCTTTGAGAATCCTTCAATGAAACATCGATAATATCTAGCCAATCCCATAAAGGATCGAATGTTTGCCACATTTTGGGGTACTCGCCATTCCATAATTGTCTTAATTTTCTCTTGATCGAACGTTATTCCCTCCGTGGAAATAACATGGCCTAGATATTGGATTTCTTCTTTGAAGAAGTCACATTTTCTGAAATTGGCATACAACTAATGTTTTCATAGAATCTCCAACACTATCCCTAAGTGCTCCTTGTGCTCTTCCACATTCTTTGAATAAATTAAAATATCATCAATGAATATCAACAAAAAACTGTCCAAAAAGCAGTGAAATATACCATGCATCAACCTCATAAATGTTTCTAGTGCATTAGTTAAACTAAATGGTAATACCAAAAACTCATAATGCCCGTATCTAGTACAGAAAGTAGTCTTGTTGATATCCTCGTCTTTTATCCAGATCTGGTGGTATCCAGACCTTAATTCTATCTTTGAAAATATAGTGGCCCCCTTCACCTGATCAAACAAGTCATCAATCCGCGGTAGTGGATATTTATTTTTGACAGTCAATTTATTGAGTTGTTGATATTCCATGCACATTCGCATGGTTCCGTCCTTCTTCTTTACAAACAACACTGGTGCTCCCCAAGGGGACACACTTGGTCGGATATACCCCTTATCCAAAAATTCCTGCAATTGCATCTTTAGTTTAGTCAACTCCGGTACACTCATTCGGTATGGTGCCCTTGAAATTGGTGATGCTCCTTGCATCAACTCAATAGTGAAATGGATGTCCCTTCTTGGAGGCAAACCTGGTACATCTTCTGGAAACATGTCCATGAAATCTCGCACTACAAGTATTTTCTCCATCATCGGATTCTTATCCTTAGAATTAGTAAAACCCACCTAAATGGCATATAACTGACATCCCTTGCTCATACACTTACTCATTTGAGAGGCTATAATAGGACGCAGTTGTAGAGGTTTCTTGATTCCTTGCATCTCCTTACGAGTCCCATATTGCATTCTATAATTTATAATCTTTTCTTTACAGTCTACCAATGTCCAGTGTTTCTCCAACCAATCCATGCCAAGTATCACATCGTAAGATCCCAAAGGTAATACGTTCAGATCCACAATTAACTATTGTTGCCAATTTCTAGTGTACACTTTGGAATTTTGGCATAAAATTTTCTATTTGCTCCAGTGGCTAGCTGTACAAACCATGGATTTTTTAATATCTAACTTTGTAATTTACATATTTCTACTAATTTTGGATTTACATAACTAAAAATTTCACTTGAGTCAACCAAAATAGAAACAGGTTGCGAAAATAGCTTACCTTCCAACTCTGTCATCGTTGGTTGATAATCTGCCTGACTATCTTCTAATGCTTCGTTAATTCAGGGTATATTTCGGGCTAAATCTCCCACTGTAGAAACTTCAGGTATATTAGCAACTGTTTCGCTCCTTCCCCACTATGGACAGTTCCTATAATAGTAAGCCTCACCATACCTCTAGCACTGTAGAGGTGGTTTCTGATTTTTCCCTTGCTCAGGCTTGTTGGAAGCCTCTGTGGGCTTTTCTTCTGTAGGCCACTAGGTTCTTTGATGGTTCCTTCCAAAATTTTTACTTACTAATTCCTTCTAGAATTCTTAAAATTATTGGTTCTAACATTTTTGAAATTTAAACTTCTTTTCTGCCCTTTTCTGGGTTGCCAATTTTTACCCAGTTCTCCTTTTTCCTTAGATTGCTGGCAACACATTCTTGCCTTTCGAATTGCCTCATCCATGGTCCTTGGATTCACGAATTCAATTCATTCTTTCATGTGGGTCGCAAATTACTTAAGGACCGTTGACCCTTAGTATTTTCGTCCGTTACATAAAGAACATATATGAGTAAGGAAGTGAACTTGGTTATGTATTCATCCATCATCATTTGACACGATTTCAAATCGTGAAATTCTCTGGAATTTTCGTCATAGAAGCGTTCAGTTACATACTTGTCTTTAAAATATTGCTGGAATGTATCCCATGTCACGTCCTAATCTTCTGTACTGTGGACATTTTTAACTTCCTCCCAACACAGAGTGGTCTTCTCCCTCAACCAATAGATAGCCATTCTGGCTTTAATATTACTGCTATACTCATAGAATTGAAAGTACTTGCTCATATTTATCAACCATGCTTCAACCACCTCCCTCGCTTCTGCATCAAACGTAGGTGGTTTTATCTTCCGGAACTCACCTTGTAGTTCCACTTTCTGTTTCTTTATTTCTTACTTTTCCGACATATTACCAGACACATCCTCATTGTAGTTTCTATTTTTGTTACTTCACTGTGAATGGCTTCTTTCCATTCTGTCAGTGGTTTGGTCACTTGCTTGTTGTTAGTTTCCTTCCTGCATGTCTCTATCAGGACTGGGTTGCATCACTCTCTGATTCTCTTTGTCAGAAATTCTCTTGAGTATCCTTTCTTGTTCTTGCATTAAGTGCTCATTGTCACTCCTAACCCGAATCATTTCTTCTGGTATCTTTTGCACCGTGCTTAGCAGAATACTAGTGTGGTGATGTTGTTCCTCCAGCGATCTACTAGTCTATCGGTGTTGATCTACACTCAGCTGAATTCACATCTCAGGATTCATTTCTGATTGTGGTTGGGGTGTAGGTTCCCCTGCATTCCGGGGTGTTTGCTATGTCTACCCCCTTCTCATATCGCCTCCTACTATGTTTTTTCTTTGTTGTGCATCATTTACACGCACAATATGTCATGTTAGGTGACCCCTAGGGTCCCAGCGTGTGAACGCTACTCTAATACCACTTGTAATGTACATCAACATACAACTAAAAAAAAAAATTAATAAATTTTACATTACCCAACATTTATCTAAACAATATTATTGTAAGTCTTATTTTTCCCTTCACTTACATTCCCATAACTTTTCTTTTACACTACCATGGTGATATATGATTGGGTAAATAATTACAAGTCCCGAGGTGCCAACTTGCCAATATATATATATACGAGACACTTGGAATATGATTCGATTGGGAATTCATTTTATTTCATACAATACATAATATCCTTAGCATATATATGACAAGGACACTATATTTATTGGTAATGTTATATCAATCTGGATTACAATTATTTCATTTCTTAATGGTTTTCGATGGAGATCTATGTATTTATCTCTTTGGATTAAATATCATTTTACATGCCATGACTCCTCTTAACTCTGGTTGATAGCTGTGAGGAAATTCATGCCATTGGATACAAGCGTTTGAAATATACGGTGGATCTTCATTTGAGTACCCAATTAGGGTATTGAATTCCCCAAACCCTAACTGCTTCTTTCCATTTGTTTGTGGTCCTCCCCTGCACAGCTCTGCGACTCCGCCTCGGCTTCATCTAGCAACTCCATCTTGGCTCCGTCTGGCTTTTCTTGGCTCAACAGAAGACTAGTAATCCTGACAGTAATAGACTTTTTCTTTTATTTTTGTAATGAATTTCTATCTGATTTCCTCAGGTTGCTCATCTATTATTTTCTTTTCGCTAGCCAGATAATTTCTCTATGACTTGTGCCTATGCACAGTTCACTACATGAGGTATGTTTTTACTCTAAAAGGCATTTCTATTTCTGCTCTACCAGACCTGGTCGTTTTCTTGCAGATAAGCAACTTTGACTCCCTTGCCGAGTTCCCTCATCGAGTTAATAGGTGATCCGAGAGTGTTTTTAAGTTGTATTGAGTTATGTATTTACGTTATATTCCAACTTTCAGTTGCGATGAATGACTTTATTCCGTGGCTTTGTCTAAAAAATTCTCCTTTGAACCCGCGGAAGTATCTTACATAGGTAAGAGATTTGTTTTTCTTCATGTTTGAACGCTACATGTTAGCATGGTCGACAGGCTATGCTGTTAATGATTTTATTACCTCGTTCTCTTGTGCAGGTAACCATCATGAATTGGTGTTGATGTTAACTCTTTTGGAAAGCTCGATTTTGATATTCTCTGAATCATTTTACTTGCCCTTTCAGGTATCTTTTCTTTGCCGTAGGGTTTTTTAAGTTCTTGGTCTCAGAGACCTCTGATCCAGCCTCGAAGGCACTCACAACACTGTGAGATCGAGATTAGCTTTATGGCTACATGCCGCTATGTTAGTTTCTAGTTGAAATTTTGGGGTTTTTCCCTTCTGGGGACTACAATTGACATTTGTAGCATAGTCTTTGAACTATATTTTATTCCTATTTTACCCTGTATTTTCTAGTTCGGTGTTAAGGGAGGTTAACCCTTGAATTAAATAACTTAATTTATGCTTTAATTCATTTACCGGAAGCTACTTTACTTCTTGCATATGTATCAGTGTTTCGAGTAACTCTTGCCTCGCAAAGATTGTTGCAATTATGTTCTATGTATTAACTTTCTTCTTTTGCATATTTCAGGAATGGCAAAAAACGTTTTTCCAGTTTTCTGTATACATGTATATTATGCATTTCTAGCTTCTTTTTCAATAGCCTTTGTTTACTGTTCGAATTAGGCTAGCTTATCTCTTGGGGTTACAGTATTCATTTGGCATGTTTATTCACTGTCTTTGTAATACTTTCTCTTATGCTGGAGGTTTCGATTTTGGGCATACTACACCTGCAAACCATGATATTTTCCTTTTCCGTATTATTTACTAGTTACAGACATGTTTCATCTCTTTCTAGGTATTGGCACTGAGTTTTCTTTTCTTTCAATTTTAAATTAAATGTCTGGACCATTCTGTCCATGAGTATCATAGGTATAGTTAACGACCAACTCAGGGTTCGGAGTTTCGGCTCTAAAACTCCGAGTTAATGGTTTTCTGTTTAACTTACTAATAGCAGAAGTTCTAGCTATTTGATGTTTCTCTGTAAACACGAAACCAAACCAGATCTTTCATACATAAAATTTTTCTCACATGCTCTAAATATTTAAGGGTTTATCTAGTTCGTCTGGTTACTTTAAGGAATACACAGATAAAACACTTATCTAAAATTAAATGTAGAGAAGTATTTATTTCATATATAAAGTATAGTAACTGTAACAAGAAATACAAATGTCTAGACATCATATCCCAAACTTAATTTTCCAGTAAATTGTTTACTTATATGTTTTCCAGATTTTGCTAATGATGTGCTCCCTACCATGAGAGAGGAAATTACATCCTCATCTCCCCCCATGCTCCACTTTTGAGATAAGTAGGTTGACAAAGGTTCTGGGAGAGACCTCGGGACTCCAAGTCTAGTCTTATTTTCCATGAATTTCAGGAATACTCAATGTTTCCACTGGTCACCACCAACTTAGGAAATCATCACTTTCTTTCCTTCCTCTCCTTATCCATAGAACATAACTCATTTTTCTCACTGGGATGTACTTTTATCCTAAAAGAAAAAGGTATTTGTCTGAACTGTTTTCTGTACAACCACTTCTTAGTTCTTGGAATACTTTTACCATCCATCTTTTTCACTTTTATGGAAACACTTCTCCATAACTAAATTTTAATTTCAACAAAACAAAATTAATTCATGTTCATCAAGTAGTATTTTTCAAAATAATAAATGTCTTAGTCTCTTAAAAAAAAAATAGCATAATAATTAGTTAGCACTTAAGCCAGCTGTCCCAATAATGATCCACCAAGAAATAATAAATAAGCGCAAATCATTGTTTAAATCCTATATTCAAATTAGTTTAGGTTCGGTTAAGAGTGGGCATGTAGAATATATATAAATGTAACACTCATACCAATTTTTTTTACTTTTACTACACAGATATATAAACTCTTTTACTTACCATAAAAATTGAACCTTTACAAACATGTTCTTACCATAACTATTTATTTTATAACTATTGTTTTATTTCAACTTATAGATTATTGATTTAACTTTAATCTAGAACTCCATTGATTGCATAAACATAACATTATCGTTCAATACACATAAGCTACAGTTTTCAAGGTTATATATTCGCCAAGGTTTATTAGCAATAGTCTTTATTTCCAGTCTAATACATGTCAATTATCGTATCTTTGTGTTTATAATCCATGCCTCTCAGAAATGAAAATACACGAATCTGGAGGCTAGCACATTGCCGCAGCCAAAGCTGCCAAAACCCCACAAACACATCTAAAATGGAATTATGCACAACCACATGCATATAAATCCAAACAATGGTAACCTCTCACGCATAAGTTGTTCTCATTTTTAGGATTATGGTTATAAACCATATTAAATATCCACTTTATATAATTCACATTTATGATTTCAATTTTGACTAATCAAATTGTAAATTACCGCATTTATAAGTAGAACTCAAAGCTTTCAACTTTGATTTAAAACCAAGTGCCAACATAATTAATGTTGAGGCCCACAGATTTACCAACGCACTTTGCGTTGACGATCTCTCCATGCCCATCCATCCAACGACAATCGCATTTAAATATGCATGATATTTAAAGTTTTTAATATATGCTAAATAGGTAGTTTTGACTTGCGACGTGTCACTTCCCAAACACAATCATACTCCTCAAATAATTATCGCTTACCTCTTTCATTCCATGCGAAAACCCCTCACTTGTTTTGTAAAACCATCTTCACTATTCCCTTGGCCTTTGGCTCATGATTCCACATTCAATCTACTCACTATTCCAGAGATAACTCAGGTTCCAACTATGTTAATACCGGATTTTAATCCAAATTTTAATGTTCAAATACACAGTTCTGAAATGAAAGCTATTAATGATTTTGTAGATCATCTTCCTCATTCCGCTATGCAGTATATGTTGGAATTAAATTAAATGTCACATTTCCTCAATGATCACCATCAATCCATTCAGTGATCGATGGTTGATATTTGAAATATGCAAATTCATACCAAATTCAAATTTGTCCAATACAAAATTAATGTTTGATTTCTTTGAAACACCCAGTTACTCAATTTCATAAATTCTACATCTCAAATATATAATGACAAGATTTCATATTAACAACTTCTCGGCATTTGCATTGAACTTCTCAATTGTATGCAGAATCACCATATCAAATCTCTAATGCAGAGTTTTATTCACACATCTGTTTCTTCAAAGCCAGAAACATTTATCCCATAGATTAACCTGAGATCAAAACTTTTTTCCCTCATAAAGGCTTCCATATTCAAATAAAAAACATGCAGAAAACTTCATTTAAACAAATATCAGTTTCATAAAATTATAGTAAAACACAGAAAACAATTCTGAGCACAATGAAAACCCTACTTTCATTCATAAATAATATTTACATAACCTGATAATATCTCGTGTTTTATCTTCTCTCCTTTAGGCCTCATTTTATAATTAAATGGCCTTTCCTCTAATTTGCCCTTCTGCTTACAACAAAAAACCCCTGTCTATCTAAAACTTGAATCCCCGTATATTTGCTTTGAGGATTATAATTTTATACAAATGGCTATGAAACCAATTCTGGTTTAGATCCCTATTTTACTCAAAAAATCCCTAATTTTTCTAAGTCCTCATTAATTCCTAAAATATCTCTTTTATCCCTAAGGATCCTCTCAATTCCATATATCATGAAATAATTCCTAATTTAAGATCTTCAATTAATTCCCAAATTTCTCAATCCCTCAATTATCCTTATTCTCTCATGTTCTCCAACATTTGGGAACATTTACAAAATGACTCAGAATTATTTATTAATTCCTATTCTAAATGTCTCACTTAAATCACTCAAAATATTTAAAATGAAATTAATAGGAAACCGTCTTCCTGTAAAACACAAGACCCCTATGTCTATTAAAATACAAATAAATTTATGAGCCTAATGCTCCTGCATCAGACTCCCAGGGTTAAAAATAATCATGATCTCCCGATCATGTGCTTTTAATCTTTGTCTTCTTGGATCTCATACCTTGTTCTGTAATTTTTCTTTTACTGTTGTTGTTTTTGTTTGTTGGTTTTCTCCAAGTCTCCACACTTTATGCTACTTTGCTCCACTAGCTATGCTTTTGCAGTCTGCTACTGTCTTCCTCTCGTTGCTGCTTCTTTGTTTTCTTGTTGTTGTCTTCTTCTGAGACACTTTCATCATTATCCTTATTAATTCAATTTCTTTGTCTAATATATCTTATGTCTGTTGATTACTTTCACCTCTTGATTGCTGAACTTTTATTCTTACTATTGCCCTTTCATCCTTACCCTCTTGTTTATTGTTGTCTTGCACCTTTTTAATTTATGTCACATTGTATTCCAAGACAATATTCTGCTTCTGATTACTGCAATGGATAAATTCTTCCTGATTGTCACTTATGACAATTTCTTTGTCTTCTTTCTTTTCCTGTATTTAATCTTGATTCTCCAACATAATTTCCAGCAATCTAATCTCTTTGTTCCATGGATTAAATACTTCCATAGAATTTTCTTCCTCTTTATTTACTTGGCTGCTCATATGTGTCAAATTTTCTCCAGCATTTGTAACAAAACCTGCACTCACAAAAAAATTATTAAAATAAAAACCATAAGGCCTAAATGCCTCTTTTTATTTTGGCAACATTTGAGTATGCTGCTATGATTTTTCCTCCTCTATCAGCACATCATTATGCTGATTCAATCTTCCTAAAGAATTCTCTAAAGGACTTTCGAGACTGTCAGCTAGTCTCTTTTCCACACCATCTGTTTCAATGATGTCTCTTAAGTACTTCATCATCACTTATAATTCCTGCATTTATACACAAATTTTCAGTTTGCAAATTACAAGGCTCAACAGTCTTAACCGTTTCTTCACATATCAGCTCTTCAAACTGAATCTTGTTTTCTTCTTCCACAAGAATTTTTTTTCTGAGTTGGAACAACTTCCAATATCAGTGCATTACTAAATTCTTTTTTCTACAATAAATCAGTGTTTTTCTCATTCAAGAGACATTCTTCATCACTATTCTCTGCTTCAGAGTATTTATCTTCTGAAATATTGATGCAGGGGCATTAGGCTAAAACAAATTCCATGTATTTTTATAGGCTTGGGAGTTTTAAGTCTTCAAAGGGGTTATATTTTATGAAATGACATCAGTAGGTTTTAATTAATTTTGATTAAATGTAGAGAGAGTTGTAACTGCCCTCGAATGATTAGAGGATAGGAGAAGTTGATTAGGTGGAGTCTGTTTCAGTAATTTAGGGAGTTAGGCTAAATTTAGGGTTTGAGGATTCCAAGAGTTTTTTTTGAGTCATCGAGGGAATTGAATCGATTGACTATCCATTTTGTATAATTGTAAGCCTAAAAGGCATTAGGCAGACAGACCCGCATAGACTTGCATAGAGTTGGAGAGATCCAGAGAGACAGAGTAGGAGACAGAGGGGTCATCGAATAGAAGACCTGGCCAACCAAAGATTTTGTAAGTGATTTCACTATATAGTTGAAGGGATCTGTTTCAGTACTGCATGAGTATTATCTAATTTAATTCCTGTGTAAATGAGCTTCGAATTTCAACAAGAAAATGTATGAGAATCAGTGTGATAGAACTCTGTGTTAGGAGCCAATGTCAAGTGTTGATTCATTTCAAAAATAAATTGTATGGGCAATGCATAATAGGAATCTCTGTGTAAAAGGATGAAATTGTAATCCTGTATATGATTGGGTTTGAATGATGCTCTATTCTGATGGGCGAAGATCCCTTATTAAAGTTAAGGGCGTAGTTGAATAGGAATCTGGGGTTTTGAAATCACTGAACCATGGTAATGTTGACTTAGTGTCAACGTTGTTGCCTATGGCGAAGATAAATAAAGAGTGGCTGGAAATTGCAGAGAAATCACTGGAGAAGCAGGTAAGATTGAAGGTGTTGTGCGTTAATGGCACTGTTGAACAGTAAGGGTGATGCAGAAGGCTATGTGCATGAATGGATTTTAATTCTGTAGGAGACCACGTTAAAGAACAAAAGGCGAGAATGTATGGCGTGAAGTTCTTTTAAATATAATCTGACCATATAAAGAGTTAAGACGGAACCCTGAGGGTAAGGAGTGGAACCGCGAGCATTGAACAGTAAAGGCGGGTTTTAAAAACCCAACCCGGCAGTATTCGCAAATTTTAAAAGTGGTAAGTTGTATTCCCAAAAGAAATGCAATATCGGTCTTCTGGTGACACGTGGCTTAGGCTGTATTGAAAATACCACCTATTTCACACTTTTTTTTGTGTGTTAAAGTCCCGCGGAAAAAAATGCGAATGACATGCGATCTTAAGGGTGAACAATCCAACGGCATTCGCATAACAAGTTGCACGGAGATTAACAGAGGTATGGCCCAACGTTATTTGAGTTGGTAATAGTTATGTAATATGTGGGCCTGAATATTGTATGAAGTTCAGGGTTTATGAAGTTTGTATGGCATAATCAAATGTGATGTTGGGAATTACAATAAGGTAAAGGATATGATCGATATGCGGTGAATAGAGTTGTGGGAACAGACTTATATGGGTTTATTTAAAGCCAAATTGACTTGAATGGGAAGGAATTTATGAAACTGTAAGAATTATTCTAACGGCTAAGAGGAGTTTAAAAGCATAGTGAAGCGGAATTTATGTTATGGGTTTAAAATATACAAAGTTACATCAATTAAATGATGTGCTTTTGATAAGGGGTCGAGCGCTTTAAGATTTATAGGCGCTTATAATTACTAACCATATTGAAGTTGGTGGGGTTTGGTGTAAAGAGCACCTGATATGCATTGTATGGTTTTAAACCATTAATTGAAGTAGCTTCCGCACTTATTATTTATTTAAATTTCTAGTTCAAGAAATTAGGACATTGTGAGTTTGCCCAGACTGTTGAGATTATTTGGGTTCAAAATTGGAGGTGCATTTTATATGCACAAGAAAGTAGAAAATGTGGGTTTAGCAAGTAGGCATGCCATCAAGTGGTATCAGAGCTAGATAAGCTCTTTGAGAATTAATTTTTGAAATGCACATGTACTAAAACAGTGAGGAAAGTTTGATGTTTAAATCTGTTTAACAGAATTTACAGATTTGATTAAGTGTGCAGTGAAGAAAGTTGGTTTTCAAATCTGTTTAATTGAAATTGTAGGTTTGAATAAGCATATAGTGAAGGTTGAAAGTTCATATTTGCAGAATCTGAAGTTGAGGAAAAGAATTTTGAAGATTACCCAGTTATGTTTTGAAAGATGTGAAAACAGGTGTGATGACAAGGATATCAGATTTAATTCTGACAAGACAGCGTGCAGTGCAGCAGAGCATTGGGAGAAATTGCAGAAGCAATTAGAAGTGAGTGTTGAACAAACTCTGAAGGTGAGTGATGAGCAGTGTTTAACTCTAGTTTGAAGGATTGTTTGTAGAATTCAGATTGCAGACAATTTAAGAAATCTCAGCAAGAGTAGATCACAGCTTTGAGAGAAGTGATGAAAGAATCCAACAGAGGATTCTAAAGTGAAGAAGAAAATGTGGCAGAACCCAGAGAATTCCCAACAGAGGTTGGATGAAAGAAGAACATATGTGTTCTTGAGAAAGTTGCAGAGTGAAGCCTAGAGAGAGCAGAAGAGAGTGCTCAGAAGGTTCCAGAAGAAGGGGACCAGTACTTACCAAAAGCCCAGATCCGGAGGAAAGGATTGGTGAGGTAAGTTGCAGCAAGAGAGCTTGCTGTTGCAGAGGCTTGGTGCAGCTGGTGAGTGAAGAACTCATGGAGGAGAAAATGGCTAATGATAGCCATAACAGACATTGCAGAGCTTCTGAGAGAGGCCACAATAGAAGAGTGAAGGAATAAGCCAAAGCAATTGGCATAAGGAAGAAATCCACTGATGAAGAATATGAGAAAGAGGTAGCTGAGATATGGGAGCAGTTCAACAAATTGGAATTGATGATAAAGGAAAGCCAGAGAGTTGGTTGGCTCATGAAGAAGAAAGTAAATTGGCAGAGGCTACAGATTAAGAGAGAGCAAATGATAAATGCTTAGCTGGAAGAGATATTACTCAGAATGATTGAGTATTTGGAGGACTTGAAGAATGAAGCTTCAAGTGAGACCAAGGGGTCCAAGGGGCTTACATCTGACAAATTTTGTATGTTTTCAGGAAAAACATGTGGAGAAGGACAAACTGTTGATGTTGTCACTAAAGAGGAAAATGAGACAACCAAGTATGTTTTAAATGTCCATACACAGTTGGGAAAGAGTTTTGCTTTCCAATATATTGGAAGTAGAGGAGATCTAAATTGTGATAATGGCCAAAAGCTGGAAATTGAGAAATCAATTGGACAGCTTGAAGAAATTGAAGAAACTGAAGAGAGGACCACTGAAGAATTTCCGAGATGTATAGAGGACTTGGGACAATAGGAGGATTTGATGGCCAGGTCATCAAATGAGACCATGGGGTCTTATGGTTTTACAACTCACAAGTTGTGTGTGAATGCAGGTATTGAAGAAGACAGTTCATATGATGAAGCTGTGATAAATGAAGCTGAAATTTTCCAAGTCATATATGATGATTATCTTTCAGATGAAGATCAAAATAAATTATTGCAGCAGAAGGAATTCATAAATTCCTTGTTTAATGAAAAATATTTCTTCAATGAGGGCATGACAGGTATGTCTGATGATGACCAATTTGTTATTAATGCTGATAATGAAAAATTTCTTTTATTGAATGGCCAAATGGAGAGTGATGGACAGATAACTGAGATTATTGTAGAGAGGGAAGATCAGAATTCTATTCTGATGAAAGATGAGGAGATAGTGGCAGCAGGAAACTTGACTTGTGATAGAAAGAAAGATAGTGAAGGCAGTATGACTGATTTCTTAGAGGAGATGATAGATTTATGGCATGGGTTAAGTGTTCCGGAGCAGAGGATAGAAACACAGAGAAGGAATGTTCAGATTGTAAAGGCGGGGATGATTGAGGAGGAGAAGGTTCATTTTTATGAACTAGAGCAAGGAGACATCCTTGAAGAGGATGATGCAGAGGAGAGACTACCTGATAGTCTCGAGAATTATTTAAAGGATTGGGATCAGCATACTGATGTGCTATTAGAGGATGACATAATTTTAGGACAACATACTGAAATGTTGGCAGAGGAGAGAAAGGCACTGAGGCCTTATGATTTTTGTTTTAACAACTGTTTTGTGAATGCATCTTTCGTTGGTGATGGAGAAAATTTGACACCACTGGATAGTCAAATAGAGAAGGAAAAAGATTCTGTGGAAATGTCTAATCCATGGAATGAAGAAGTTGGATTACTGGAGATTATGCTGAATAACCAGGATTCAATGCAGGAAGGAGGACCTCAATTTCAAAATTGGGGATTGCAGAATGTGAAGATGCAAGGGAATGAAGACAGTGAAGACTTTCTGAGTCTTGGAAGAGACTTAGGATTGCTAAGGAAATAATTGGTGATTGAATCATCAATTGAGGCCATTGGGTCTTGTGGTTCTGAAACTGATAATTTGGCTGTGTTGACAGGTATGGCAAAAGACAACCCATCTTTTAGAGTTGTCTTGAAGGATGATGAACTGTTGCAAAAAAGGGAAGGTGAGGCTATCATGCCTCATGTAAAGGAACTTGTTTTTACTGATAATGAAAAGAAGGAGATGATTTGTTTGATGGATAAAGAGAAGACCAGAGGACAGACTTTTGAGACTGCAAGAGCAGTGGAGAATCATAATTTTATTCTGATAGAGGATGAGGATACAATGGTTGAAGAACTTGAATTGATTGCCAGAATCAATCGAGAAGATGGAAGACAATTACTGAAGATTGTCAAGGAAGAAGAAGAAGAAGAACATGCTGAAACAAGTTTGTAGCATATTCATGAAATGGCAGAGCAGCAGATTGAAATGTTGCTAGAGGACATGTTAAAGCAACAATTTGAAGTGTTACCAGAGGACATGTTAAAGCAAAAATTTGAAGTGTTGCCAGAGGAGGAAGAGACACAAATATTTTGTAGTTTTGATGTTTTTTTTATGATTGTAGGTACTGAAGGAAGGACTAAAGGAGGTTTGGTAGAGAAGAAGAAAAGAGATGATGACAGTGACTGGCAATTTAAATATCAGTCCAGAGAATTGCTGAAATCAGAGAATGAAGAAATTGTCATGGATGACAATCAGAAAGAATTCTACTGTTGCAGAGAACAAGAGGGTATGGATGATTAGGTGGCAGCTAGGGCATCAGTAAGAACTGAACGAGTAAGAACTCAGCAAGCAGTAGTAGAAGAAAGACAGAAAGAGATTGTAAAAGTGCAGCCAGTGGAGCAAGACAGAATAAGATATGGAAGCCTAGAGAAGGGAAGAAGAAGAATATTGCAACAGAGGATCAGTTGCAGAACAAAGTGTGGGATCCAGGAGGACAAGACTGCAAGCACATGATCAGGAGATCATGATTAGATTTAACTTGGGGAGTCTGATGCAGGGGCATTAGGCTAAAACAAATTCCTTGTAGTTTTATAGGCTTAGGATTTTTAAGTCTTCAAAGGGGTTATATTTTATGAAATGAGATCAATAGGTTTTAATTAATTTTGATTAAATGTAGAGAGATTTTTAACTGCCCTCGAATGATTAGAGGATAGGAGAAGTTGATTAGGTGGAGTCAGTTTTAGTAATTTAGGGAGTTAGGCTAAATTTGGGGTTTGAGGATTCCAAGAGTTTTTTTTTAGTCATCGAGGGAACTGAATCGATTGACTATCCATTTTGTATAATTGTAAGCCTAAAAGGCATTAGACAGACATACCTGCATAGACTTACATAGAGTTGGAGAGATCCAGAGAGACAGAGTAGGAGATAGAGGGGCCATCGAATAGAAGACCTGGCCAACCAAAGAGTTTGTAAGTGATTTCATTCTATAATTGAAGGAATCTGTTTTAGTACTGCATGAGTATTATCTGATTTAATTACTGTGTAAATGAGCTTCGAATTTAAATAAGAAAATGTATGAGAATCAGTGTGATAGAACTCTGTGTTAGGAGCCAATGTCAAGTTTTGATTCATTTCAAGAAGAAATTGTATGGGAAATTCATAATAGGAATCTCTGTGTAAAAGGATGAAATTGTAATCCTGTATATGATTGGGTTTTAATGATGCTCTGTTCTGATGGGCGAAGATCCCTTATTAAAGTTAAGGGAGTATTTGAATAGGAATCCGGGGTTTTGAAATCACTAAACCATGGTAATGTTGACTTAGTGTCAACAATGTTGCCTATGGCGAAGATAAATAAAGAGTGGCTGGCAATTGCAGAGAAATCACTGGAGAAGCAGGTAAGATTGAAGGTGTTGTGTGTTAATGGCACTATTGAACAGTAAGGGTGATGCGGAAGGCTATGCGCATGAATGGATTTTAATTCTGTAGGAGATCACGTTAAAGAGTGAAAGGCGAGAATGTATGGTGTGAAGTTCTTTTAAATAGAATCTGACCATATAAAGAGTTAAGACGGAACCCTGAGGGTAAGGAGTGGAACCGCGAGCATTGAACAGTAAAGGCAGGTTTTAAAAACCCAACCCGGTGGTATTCGCAAAGTTTAAAAGTGGTAAGCTGTATTCCCAAAAGAAAATACCACCTATTTTGCACTTTTTTTTGTGCGTTAAAGTCCGGCGGAAAAAAAATGCGAATGACGTGCGATCTTAAGGGTGAACAATCCGACGGAATTCGCATAGCAAGTTGCGCGGAGATTAACGGAGGTATGGCCCAACGTTATCTGAGTTGGTAATAGTTATGTAATATGTGGGCCCAAATATTATATGAAGTTCAGGGTTTATGAAGTATGTATGACATAATCGAACGTCATGTTGGGAATTACAATAAGGTAAAGGATATGTTCGATATGTTGTGAATAGAGTTGTGGGCCCAAACTTATATGGGTTTATTTAAGGCCAAATCGACTTGAATGGGAAGGAAGTTATGAAACAGTAATAATTATTCTAATGGCTAAGAGGAGCTTAAAAGCATAGTGAAGCAGACTTTATGTTATGGGTTTAAAATATATGAAGTTACATCAATTAAATGATGTGCTTTTGATAAGGGGCCGAGCGCTTTAAGATTTATAGGCGCTTATAAATACTAACCATATTGAAGTTGGTGGGGTTTGGTGTAAAGAGCACCTAATATGCATTGTATGGTTTTAAACCATTAATTGAAGTAGCTTTTGCACTTATCATTTATTTAAATTGCCAGTTCAAGAAATTAGGACATTGTGAGTTTGCCCAGACTGTTGAGATTATTTGGGTTCAAAATTGGAGGTGCATTTTATATGCACAGGAAAGTAGAAAATGTGGGTTTAACAAGTAGGCATGCCATCAAAGATACTCTTCCATACTTTTGACAGCTTCAAAAGATTGCTCATCCTCTGCAAAACCTATAATCACATCAAAATTATTAGATTGAAAAATACAAGGCTTTACATCATCTGGCTGATCTGAACTTGCCCAACAGTTCAGGAGATCATCAATAATTCCCTTTTCAACGAGGTAAACTTCTTTCTATCTTGAATCTTTACAATAATTCATAAGATCTTTAACAGATCTCCAGTCTTCATCTGCACCCAGAATTTCACCCTGTTCTGGTCTACAAATGGAAACTTCCATTTCTGACTCTGTTTGCTTGACTTTTTTACATCTCAATTCCACACTCATCATCTGCTCAAGCTTTCTCAGCTCTTCTGCTAACTGCATATTCACTTGTTGTTCTCTCTTCTGTTGTAGCCTCTGCCACTTTATTTTCTTCTTCATGGTCCAACCACGTCTCTGGTTTTCTTCTATCATCATCTTTAATTTATTAAATTGTTCTCTTATCTCAACAATCTATTTGTCACGCTCCTCTTGACTCATCTGTTTCCTGCATATTTCTTTAACACCCTTCTTCTTCATCTTGTAGCTTTCTTATGAACCTTGCACATAACTTTCGATAGTCATATTCTGTTTTGTGTGAGCTTCTACACCTGCAACAAATCAACTTCCTACTGAGTTGATCTCTGTACCAAGCTTCTCCTCAACCCGGTCTTCAAGTTATCTCCTTCTCAAAACTTGTACTGAGAAATATTTCTCTCTTCTATGGTTGCTGCACTCACTTCATTTAAAGACATCACTGTCCCTGTCTGTTCCAAGCTTTAGCTGGAATAAGGTCCTGCTACAATTTCTAAGAACTTTCAAAGTTTTTCCTATATTCTCACTACTACATTCTTGTGCCAACTTTCCACTCCTTTAATATGTTGTGGTCCCACTCATAACCCCTGCTATGACTATCAATAGTCATCTTCTTCTTTCCATCTCTTTGAATTCATCACTTACTCCCTCACTATGAGCTGTTCTAAGCCTCTGAAACAGCAAGTCCTTCCTGCTACCACTTACCTCACCAAGTTTTTCTCTCGACTTGGGCTTTTGGAAAATACGGTTCTCTATCTTTGGAGCCTCCTTGAGCTTTCCTCTGCTCCTTCTAGGCTTTAGCACTTTTGCTCCTTTTAAGAACACAAATCTCCCTTTTATCCAATTTCTTCAAGGTTCTTCCACATTCTTCCTTCACTTAGAACTCTTACTAGTTTCCTTGACCTTATTTTCTTGAAATTCTCTTCAATTGTCTCCAACCTGATTTCTACAAATATAATCTTCAAACCAGATGAAAATAACACATAACATCTCACCTTTAAAATCTCTGTGTGATCTTGTTTCACCTCTCCTTTACACTTTGAATGGATTGTTCTCTATTTACTTGCTTCTGCAAATACTTCTAATATTCTGCTACATTTTATTTCTAAGTGCATGCTATCTGTTAGATTCAAATCTGATGTCCTTTTCCTTTCTGTCATCACCATTGTACCTGTATACACACATTTCAAAGCATAATTCTGTTAATCTTCAAAGAACATTTTCTTTTTAACTCAGATTCTGCAAATCTGAATTTCTCATAGTATTAGACTACCATGCTTCCACTGCATACCTTTTCCAGTCTGCTGCCAATCAGATTTAAAATATGATCTACTCTTACTTACTCCATCACACATGCATTTTGTACAATTCTAAATTAAAAAAATTAATAATAATAATCTTCAAAAGAGATTTTGCCAGCTCAACCCCACAAACGCATCTAAAATAGAATTATGCACAACCACATCCATATAAATCCAAACAATGGTAACCTCTCACGCAGAAGTTGTTCCCCTTTTTAGGATTATGGTTATAAACCATATTAAATATCCACTTTATATAATTCGCATTTATGATTTCAATTTTGATTAATCAAATTGTAAATTACCGCATTTATAAGTAGAACTCAAAGCTTTCGACTTTGATTTAAAACCAAGTGCCAACATAATTAATGTTGAGGCCCACAGCTTTACCAACACACTTTGCGTTGATGATCTCTCCATGCCCGTCCATCCGACGGAAATTTCATTTAAATATGCATGATATTTAAAGTTTTTAATATATGCGGAATATGCAGTTTTGACTTGCGACATGTCACTTCCCAAACACAATCGCACTCCTCAAAAAATTACTGCTTACCTCTTTCATTCCACGTGAAAACCCCTCACTTGTTTTGTAAAACCATATTCACTGTTTCGTTGGCCTTTGGCTCATGATTCCGCATTCAATATAGTCACTATTCCAGAGATAACTCAGGTTCCAACTGCGTTAATACTGGATTTTAACCCAATTTTGAATGTTCCAATACACAGTTCTAAAATGAAATATCTTAATGCTTTTGCAGATCATCTTCCTCATTCTGATATGCAGTATATGCTAGAATTAAATTAAATGTCACGTTTCCTCAAATGATCACCATCGATCCATTTAGTGATCGATGGTTGATCTTTGAAATCTGCAAATTCATAACAAATTCAATTTTTTTCAATACAACATGAATGTTTGATTTCTTTTAAACACCCAGTTACTCAATTTCATAAAGTCTACAGCTTAGATATATAATGACAAAATTTCATATTAACAACTTCTTGGCATTTGCATTGAACTTCTAAATTGTATGTAGAATCACCATATCAAATCTCTATTGCAGAGTTTTATTCACGCATCTGTTCCTTCACAGCTAGAAAAATTTATCCCACAGATTAAACTGAGATCAAAACTTTTTTCCCTCATAAAGGCTTCCATATTCAAATAAAAAACATGCACAGAACTTCATTTAAACAAAGATCGGTTTCATACATTTATGATAAAACACAGAAAACAATTCTAAACATAATGAAAACCCTCCTTTCATTCATAAATATATTTACATAACCTTAGAATATATCGTGTTCTGTCTTCTCTCCTTTAGGCCTCATTTTCTAATTAAACGTCCTTTCCTCTAATTTTCCTGTAGGCTTACAACAACAAACCCCTGTCTGTCTAAAACCTGAATCCCCCTGTATCTACTTTGAGGATTATAATTTTATACAAATGGCTCTGAAACCAATTATGGTTTAGATCCCTAGTTTACTCAACAAATCCCTAATTTTTCTAAGTCCTCATTAATTCCTAAAATCTATCTTTTATCCGTAAGGATCCTCCCAATTCCATAAATCGTGAACTAATTCCTAATTTAAGATATTAAATTAATTCCCAAATTTCTCAATCCCTCAACCATCCTAATTCTCTAATGTTCTCCGACATTCGGGAACATTTGCAAAATGACTCACAATTATTAATTAATTTTTATTCTAAATGTCTCACTTAAATCACTCAAAATAATTAAAATTACATTAATAGGAAACCATCTTCTTATAAATCACAAGACCCCTATGTGTATTAAAATATAAAGAAATTTTTGAGCCTAATGCTCCTTCATCATGCATTATGGCTAATTTAATGCCCTCAGTTTGGCTTAGTACTGACCTCAACAGTTGGCGTGTATCCATGGTTTTGGAGCGGGATCCAAGGCCACTGGCGGGAAATGCATGTTAACTCCACAAACCCTAAAATAATCCCTCATTCAGCTCGGCTCCTTTCTCCGGCATCATTTTGTCTTCTCTGCAAGTGTGCGTTTATGTTCTTGGAGGGTCAACTCCGCCCATGAATAGATTCATAAGCTTGGCTGATATGATTAGGTGAGATTCTTAGTTTAACTTTGCGCAATATCTTTGCTTCATCTATGTTGTATAAAATATGAGTTGATTTAACTCACACGGAGTAATGGTGCTTATCTGGTTCATATCAATCCCGGGGCTGTATAACTGGTACTCGAAACACCGCAGAAAGGTGATTCTTGTTCTCGTTATCTTCATGGCGCATCCACAATTCAGAATTCGGTCCTCTATCGGAAGCTCTGATCACTGGAAGGTACCCATTAACGTTTGATTGTAACTACCCTTTCCATTTTGTTCCTTTTTCTTTAATTCTCTCGAATTATAAATTTTGATCACCTTTTAACGCTGACGGGTTATGTTGGTTATCTACAGATCAACATTCTTTGGTAATGGAATAGTTCCTGTAAAACCAGGTATACTCCTTTTTCTCAGGTTTTTCCCAGTTATCGAATTAAATCTTTAACCCTCTTGCCTTATTAGTTCTAAAACTTATAAGTATATATCGTGGGTTTCTGCAGGTAACTCTCCCCCAAGCTTCTGGAGTTAAGTTATTTTTTATGTCGGTCTCCCACTAACCATCTTCACTACCACTATCCAGATATTTTAATGGAGATTTCCTTCTGAATAGCTTACTCCATCCTCTTCGCCCGTATATAGGAAGTACAACTCGGCTTACTGTATTAGCTTTTCTTGGTTCTGCAATAACTAGAAAGTGAGCACTTAGAGGCTCGATTTCCTGTTGTCTGTGGTTTTTGCACAGAAAGCTTTATATTCAATTTTATGTAATATTATATAGGATCTTCCTCTCGTGTTTAACTTCTAAAAAAAAGGGCTTTCTGATTTCCTTGCATGAACTTATAAAAATGGTGCAGAGAACCAAATTAGTGTATATGTCTATATATTTCAAGAAAAACCTCCAATTATAAATTGACTTCCTGTATTTCCTTCTTCAATTGTGATGTTATAATTGTTATATATTCTACTCCGTATACACCAGTTGTAAACGCTATACTGTTAGTCATAGGGCTTTATTTTATATTTATGCCATGGATGTTGTCTTAAATATATGCACATATATGTTATATATATTTCCGTATGTTCCAAAATTGACTGGTTACCGCAAGGTATCCGAATCTCTGATAAGATTACATTTCTGTCTTTCCATAGACATGCTTAATAATAGTGATCTGGATTTATGCAAGAATGCAACATAATAAACACATAACCATAAATACAGAGATGCAGCAGAAAAAACACTTCATTTCATTAATATCAAAGAACTGAAATTTGCTTACAGACAGAATGGAAATAAAACTAGCTAGGGCGCTAGTAGCTATCTCTGAGAAGAGATGTGGCGGCTATAGGCCTTTGAACTGAGTTACAATGAGGCTCGAGGGCCTATTTATTATTGAGAAACAATGGAGAACTCTAAACATCCCAAAAACCTAACCCTAGGAGATGAAGCGCCAAAACTATGGGCCCCGTTTGGGTAAATTGGTGTTTCAACTTCCCAGGGACGTAACTTTGGCATACTATCTCCGTTTGACGCACATGATAAATCATTAGAAAGCTCTATCCGAGGACTACAACTTTCGCCACAAATATCATTATAGTTCGCTGAAGGCGCGATGCCCAAAAAAACGTCATTTAGGGCCTCAAAACGGCTCCGGAAGTTTAGGACCCGAAAAACTGCTAAAAATAGTAAAATGTGCCGAAACTAAAAAACTGAAATAGACAATGGTAGGGCCCCAAGTGGAATAGGCAGGTGACCACCAATATCCACCTGGATCATTCCTCCCCCCTTAGGAAGCAATGGTCCCCATTGCGTTAAGTTCCTCCATGAAATGAGGAAACTTCTACTGAACTTGATCCCTGGTGAACCACTTGCCTTGGTGCAGGAGTTGGCTAGCTTTGACAACCCGATACAGTTGGATATTATGTTGGAGATTTCTCTTTATTTTCATGTCCATGATACAATCTGTGGTGGCATGTTCCATGCAGTCTGGGTTTAACTCTGTTGGTGTGAGTTGTTCTGCAATGTCTGAGGTGTCCAATAGAGGTTGGAAGTAAGGACGAAGGCGATCCACATTGAAGACTGGGTGCAGACCAAGGTATGGTGGAATACTGAACTCGAAGGAATTGTTCCCTACAACCTTGGTGATGGTGTATGGCCTGTAACGGAGTGGGCGAAGCTTGCGATGGGGTCTAGTGAGGCGCTCCTTCTGCAAATGTAGCCATACTTTGTCGCCCACCTGGAAGTTGTGTGGCACCTGGTGTTGATCATGGCGTTTCTTGTACTTGGCATTGGCTCTGTCCAATATATCATGAACCTGTTGATGGATGTGTTGAATGCACTCGACGAAGCTACTTGCTTTGTCAACTTCAGACTGGACATGAGCTAAATCGGCCTGAGCAGCTGCAAATGGTATGGCTACGTCAATAGGACATAGTGGCTGGAATCCCAAGCCCACCTGAAAGGGAATATGGCTGACTAAACTGTGCAGAGCCCGATTATAACTATGTTGTACATATGGGAGGCTCTCGTCCCATGTGCGTGGATGCTTTGAATTGTACATGCGCAGAATGTGTACAATCATTATGTTGATGACCTCTGTCTAGCCATCTGTTTGGGGATGGAAAGCTGTGGACTTGGTGAGCTTGGTATCCAACATTGACCAGAGGCTGGACCAAAATGTGCTGAGGAACCTGCTATCCCGATCTGATATGATAGACTGTGGGATCCAAAAGTGCACCCACACTCGTTCAAATAAGAGTTTAGCAGTGGCTTTTGCTGTGATATTGTTCTTGCAGGACGCCATGATGGCCATCTTCGAGAATCTGTCGATGACCACGAAAACATAGTCATTTCCCTGCTTAGTAGAAGGCATGCCCGACATGTAATCCATGGAGATGGATTCCCAAGGTCGACTAGGGGTAGGTAGTAGAGTATATAGGCCTTGCTTCTTGATGGTCGGTTTGGCAATGGCACAAGCAGTGCAGGATCTGATGTAATTCTCGACATCCTTTCGAATGTTTGGCCAATAGAAATACTTCTGCAAGATTGCTAATGTTTTCTCGACCCTGAAATTCCCAGCAACTCGACTATAGTGTGCTTCCCATATCATCTTGGCACGCTTGCTTGAAGGAACACAAAGGTGTCCCAGGTGACATAAAAGTGCATCTTGGAGGTGAAAATTTGGAACTTGCGTACCCCCCAAGAGTGCCTTGTAAGTGTGGCCGAATTCTGGGTCACTCTCATAGAGAAGTGGCCAATCAAAAGTCTCAGGCCCATAAGAGTTGAGCACGGTGGTGAGCGCCACAACCGGTGGTCGGCTGAGGTAGTCTGCAACATTATTGGTGCTACCCTTCTTGTACTTGATGTTCAAATGAAACTGTTGTAGATATGTGGACCACTTCTGATGGCGATCTTTCTGCAACTTCCCTTGTGTCTGTATGAATTGCAGGGGCCGGTGGTATTTGTGGATGATTGTTTCCTTCCCTAGAATGTAATGCTTCCATTGTCGACAAGCATGCATAATGGAATACATTTCTTTGTCATAAGTGGGATACTTGCGAACTGTTTCAGACAATGTCTCACTGTGATATGCCACTGGATGTCCTTGTTGAGTAAGAATTTCCCCAATAGCATAGTCAGAGGCATCTGTGTTGATCTAAAATGGTTGTTGCAAGTCTGGTAAAGTGAGCACTGGGGCATAACAGAGGCGATTTTTCAATTCCGTGAACGCCTTCAGTTGAGGTTTCGACCAAAAGAATTTTGCTCTCGCTCCTCCCTTGGTGACTTAACTCAAGGGCCAAGTGATATGAGAGAATCCCAACACAAACCTCCGGTAGAAATTAGCAAGACCCAGAAAGTTGCAAAGCTCTATTATAGTAGTTGGGGCTAGCCAATCCTGAATGACTTGGATCTTGGCTGGATCCACATGCACCCCCCTTTCATCAATAATGTATCCCAAATATTGAACTTGGGTCATGCCAAAAGTGCACTTCTCCAGATTGGCACACAACTTGTGTTTCCGCAGTGTTTGGAGGACTTATAGGATGTGGTGAAGGTGCTCTTCCCAAGTCTGGCTGAAGATCAGAATGTCATCCAAATACACCACTGCAAATTAGTTGGTGAATGGCCACAAGATGTCGTCCATCATCCTCATGAAGGTTGCGGGAGCATTCGTCAACTCGAAAAGCATGACCAACCATTTGAAAAGGCCTTCCTTGGCTTTGAAGGTAGTCTTCCACACATTGGAGGGTTCAATCGGTACCTAGTGATACCCCAAATTCAAGTTAATCTTGCTGAAATATTTTCCATCTTTGAGTTGGTCCAGAAGGTCATCAATCCGTGGGATCGGGTACCTATTCCAGATAGTGAGCTTGTTCAGTGCTCGATAGTCAATACAGAGTCTCCACGTCCCATCCTTCTTCTGTACCAACATGATTGGGCTCCCACAGGGTGATGAACTTGGTCGTATGTGACCTTTCTACAGTAGCTCCTGAATCTACCTCTTGATTTCATCGTTCTCCAGAACAAAGCGCCGATAGATCGGTCCATTGGGTAGCGGCGCACCTGGGGTCAGATCAATTCGGTGCTTCACCTGGCAGTGCAGAGGAACCCCTGTGGGTGAGGTGAAGATATCCCCGTACTCCTCCACAACCTTATCCATTTGTTGTTGTTGTGCAGAGGAGCCTTGTCTGGAGGTCGTGGCCACAATCTTCTTCTCGCCCTGGGAGCGGATCATCAAGAAAACGAATTTCCTGGTTTGGGAAATGAGCTTACTGCATTGTTTTGCAGTAACTGAAGAGATAGCGGCAGGAGGTGGTACCTCTGGTATCTTGTACAACTTATTTCCCAAAGTAACAATAACAACACGAGGCCGAGACTCATACACAGCATGAAGCTTCCACAAGTATGGTTGTCTTAATAATACATCAGAAATGAGCAACGTGACATAATACCTCATCCGTGAAGGGCTTGATGCTATAGGGAAAGCAGCACTGCTGGCTGACGCGGAGATCTCGTCCTTGGTGAAGCCACCTGATGGTGTATGGATGTGGGTGAGCTATGGTCGGCAAGCCCAACCACTTCACGACGTCTGCCAAAATGAGGTTCTTTTGGCTCCCATTGTCGACAAGGAACTGTATTAGGGAGGCCTTTACCCACATCTAGGAGTGGAAGAGACGTTCCTCCTCCTCTGGATCTTCCGGTTCCTCCTTCTGGATCTTCATAGTGGCAACAGTGGCATTGGGCTCTGCATCAATAATCTGTTTCCCTTTTTCATTCCCCTTGTCAGGTTCTGATTCAGAGTTGGAGCATGCATCTGACTCAGAAGCCCACATCTCAGCCACGAGTGACTGCTTGGCCCGACACTCACTTGTGTTGTGAGTGGAGCTCTTATGGAACTCACACCACTTTCCAGTGTCCTTCTTTGGCTTTGCAATGTTGTTCTTTGCTTGTGGCTTTGACAGGTTGTCTTGAGTCACCATGCATTGGTTATGTCCTTTGTTCTGCGGTTTGGGAGCACCTTTCCCTTGCTTTTGATTCTCATATCCAAAGTCTCGCTTCTTCTATTTGAATTTATGCTTAATCTTGGCAGCATACCGGTATGTCGTACCAAGCAAGGAGATGTCGAGGAACTCCATTTCCTCCTGAATGTATCTGTGCAGAAAAATGTAATACTTTAGCACCAGATGTTTCTCTGAATCTTTGATGCCCAACTTGGTACGCAGGGTATGGAACAGATTCATCAACTCATGCACATCTTGACCCCTTTTTTGTCGCAGTGTGGTCCATTGTATGTACTTGTCCTCATAGCTCCCCACGGGATAGTATTTTTCCTTGACGGCGTCTCGGAAAGAATTCCAAGTGGGTACGACTGAGAACAGAGAGGGTTTTGTCTCGTCCTTTTTCTCACAGTGGGTTTCCCACCAGTCCTTGACATGGGGGGCAGCTTTGAGGAGTGCAAAAATAATCTTCTCCCCGTCGGAAAAGTCATGAACCGAGAAATATCCTTCTAATAGATTCAACCATCTATATACGGCATCTGCATCTATTTGACCCTCAAATATGGGAATGTCAAAATTTACTTGTACCTTAAAAGGAGTCGCACCTCCAGAGTGGCTGCTGGATGCAGATGCGCCTATTAGGTAAACATGACTCGGGATAGAGTCAAAGTTGACTAGGGTAGATAGTAGTGGTTTTGGTGCACATGGTTTTGTGCACCCATGGTTTTAGCCCATGGTATTGCATGTAATGGAGCCTATAAAAAGGCTGGGAAGACTTCATTGTAATGTAGGCCTGGAGGTGAGCGGTGAAGGCTCACTTGGCCGGATTGGCCAGGGTTGTGGCCAATGGTTAATGAAATTTCATTGGTTGGGTTTTTCCCCGGACTTGGGGTTTTCCCGGATAAACATTTGTGTTTATGTTTATGTGATTTGTTGTTGGCTCTTTCATGATTATGTTTATTTATTTCTCTCAGTAAAATATTTTATTTCTGCGGTAAATTTCTTAACAATTGGTTTCAGAGCTAAGTGTTTGCTTCAGAGGGAAGTTTTTGAAGCCAAAGGTTTTATTGGCCTGTGAATGAAGATAATATTTGTTGCCCCGATGCAGATATGAATCTGGAACGTAAGGGTTTATAAGGCCTAATGAAATCATTGCAGAATCTGTGAGTAAAGTTTACAGAGGCCAATTTCACGTTACTCCAGTAGCCATTAAAGTCTTGAAACTCAATTGGTTTCAGGGAAGCTCCCAATTTCACTACGAGATGGATCGACTGAGCAGCATCAAGCACCCTCGATTGGTGATGTTAATTGGGGCCTACACTGATGGAGGGTTCATTGTCTACGAATATATGCCCCAAGGAAGCTTAGCAGATCAGCTACTCTGCAAAGATGGAACTCCCCCGATTCCATGGTTCGACAGAATGCGCATCATGGCAGAAGTCTGTGAGGGTTTGTTGTTCTTGCACAGCTTATAGCTGGAGCCGATCTTTCACCACGACTTGACACCCTCGAATATATTGTTTGGCAATGACCTTGGCAGAAAATCAACGTTTTTGGGCTCATCCGTCTCGTTTCTGATCGTTCTCGGCTACAATACCTTACTCCTAAGTCGGATGTTTACAGATTTGGAATACTCATCCTGCAGATTCTAGTTGGGGAGCCCACAATTGAGCCGGTGTACAAAATACTGGTGGAACGTGTGGGTGCAACACTTTCCGAAAAGGATGAGGAGGAGTTCAAGTATGTATTGGACGAGGATGCAAGATGCCCACTGGAACAATCGAGGAAACTGGCTGAGATTTCTTTAGAATGCATGGCCGAAAGCGGAAGGATAACCCTTCCGCAGGAAATGCAAAATTTAGAGAAAATTCTTGACTCTGTCAACAAGCTCCTCAAGCACGTCAAGAATGAAATTCCTTGGAAATTTTGCTAATTTAGATAATGTCGATGCTAATTTAGTTCATGTTTTTTAATTGGCCTCTGTAAAATTTACTCACAAATTCTGCAATGATTTCATCAGGCCTTATAAACCCTTACGTTCCAGATTCATATCTACATTGGGGCAACAAATCTTATCTTCATTCACAGGCCAATAAAACCTTTGGCTTCAAAAACTTCCCTCTAAAGCCAACACTTAGCTCTGATACCAGTTGTTAGAAATTTACGGCAGAAATAATAAACAATTTATTGAGAGAAATAAATAGCATAAAAAGAGCCAGAAACAAATCATTAACATAAACACAATTGTTTAACCAGGAAAACCCCAAATCCGGGGAATCATTTCCAGCAAATGAAGCAGCGGTGGAGTTGCTACAATCAGTCTCCAAGTGGGAGATTGTTGGGTGTGGAGCCTGATTATCTTGTTTACTTTGTATCACAGCATTGGACCCCTGTACCTTAAAAGGGGCGGCAACACCACCTGTAATTAATCGCTGCCATGGGGGGTCTAGGGGGGGCGGCAGTGCTTCTCGGAGCCCCCCCCCTGGCGGGGGGTTTCGGGGGCAGCGCCCCCGAAGCTAAAAACAGATGTAAAATTGCCTTGTAAAAGTATAGTAATTTCTAGTCAATCTAGGTCGTTCATAGGCGGATGATCTGACGGTAGAAGTTATGTTTACTTTACGGTTTTTTGCCCTAGAAGGCAACCCCCTAGTATATATGAGGGTATGGTATTGCAGCTGTAGATTATGTGTGTATTCTAAGAGCGAGAAACAGATAGGGAGACTGTGAGAGAGAATAGAGGATATTACAGCGGATCTGCTGTAGGTTTTGTCTCTTCATTTTTTGGTGGTTAATAGAAAGGAAGGACTGGCTGTTGGAGGTGGACATAGCCCAAACTACGTGAACCACGTATATCTGTGTCTCTCTGGTTTTATGTGTTTTGTGTGCTTGTATTTTTCGCATATTTTATGTGTTGCATTGCTCCATAATATATAATTTTCTAGGAGCGCCGTCGGTGGGCAACCGTTGAAGGATCGGGGCAAAGTTATCCATCATCGCGTTCCTTCGTTTTTCGAGGGCCTCCTCGAGCAATATTTTGATAGGATATCCTGATCCCTCATCTTTCTTTTCATCCCCCATGGGCGTCCGTCGAGGTTTGTGAGGCTGATCTTGCAAAGGTTCCACCAGATCGAGCCCTAACTCCTTATACCCCGACCTCGTTGGGGACATGCAAAGAAGGATCGAGAAAAAGAAGACCGCTCTGATACCACTGATCCGGATTTATTCAGGAATGCAATAGAATAAACACATAAACATAAATACAGAGATGCAGCAGAAATAGAACTTCATTTCATTAATATCAAAGAATTGAAATTTGCTTACAGACAAAATGGAAATAAAACTAGCTAGGGCGCTAGTAGCTATCTCTGAGAAGAGATGTGGCGGCTACAGGCCTTTGAACTGAGTTACAATGAGGCTCAAGGGCCTATTTATTATTGAGAAACAATGGATAACTCTAAAAATCCAAAAACCTAACCCTAGGAGATGAAGCACCAAAACTATGGGCCCCGTTTGGGTAAACTGGTGTTTCAACTTCCTAGGGACGTAACTTTGGCATACTATCTCCGTTTGACGCACATGATACATCATTAGAAAGATCTATCCGAGGACTAAAAATTTCACATTGAATATCCATTCTGGAATGGAATGATATACGCTAGATGCTCGATTCCCAAAAAAACGTCCTTGAAGGCCTCAAAACGGCTCCAGAAGTTCAGGACCCGAAAAACTGCTAAAAATAGTAAGTTGTGCCGAAACTGAAAAACTGAAAGAGACAATGGTGGGGCCCCAAGTGGAATAGGCAGGTGGCCACCAATATCCACCTGGATCACATAGTTATAAGTTTTCAGTCTCTTTTCATTTTGTACAATGGATATTTACTGAACAACATTGTAGTTCTGATTGTGTATTAGATTACTTATACTTTGCACAGATAAAATTATTTTCTTTTTCCTACATGCTCATGACCGGACCACCTATCCTCTTGTCTATGTATAGTACAAGTAGGTGGAACGATGTGTTTTGGTTATACTTACCTTACCTAGAATCGACAGTTCTCTCCGATTAGTTATAATATTTATACTACTGTTTTTCCTCTAGTCTCTTAACAGAAGAATAATTACTGTTTAATTCTATACATATTTTCTGCTTTATAACTGTTACTCTATTTTCTGCATGCAAACCCACATGGATTATACATAGTTTTATTCCTCTAACAACATCATTATTTTACCATATCTTAACATAGTATTTTAACAGAATTTATTCAATGACTTTTCTAAAGATTTAATTAAACAAAGTATATCTTCAGTTTCTATACTAGAACCAACATAGTATAACTTCCAATAAATTCAATTAGCCAACTCAGTACATTTCCCATCATTTTGTTCCAGTTCACTAAACTACTGAAATTAACTAGATACTTATATGTAAATAAAATATGTTGATGATGTACCACCCAATCTTAAAGAGAGGCAATGACGTCCTTCTCTTTCCCCCATGCTCCACCACCGAAAGGTACAGGTTGACAGTAGATTTTCTGTTGTGACCTCAAGACCCCAAGTCCAGTCAATATTAGAAAATTCCAAGAAAACTGAGAGATTTTCCACTGGTCACTACCAGCTCAAAAAAACTTTCCGCTCTCTTCCTTCCTCTCTGAATAGAACCCCCATTCCTCACTGGAATGAATCTCTTATCCCCAGAGGAACGGGTAACTGTTCCAAACTATCCCAACCACCTTTCAGTTCTTGGAAAACATTTACCATCAACATTTTTACTTTTTATGGAACCATTTTCCATAACTAATTTTATTTCTCACAATTAACAATAAAGGAATTAACTTTTCCAGCAAAATATTAAGTGTCTCATTATTTTCTTAAAAAAAATAATAAAATGTCATTTAACTAGTTACCAAATAGTTAATATTAAATTCATCTGTCACAACTTCCCCCCCTGGAAGGAACACCATCCTCGGTGTTTCACTCTAGCTCAGAGAAGAGCTCTATGTAAGCCTCGCGCACAAATCCTTCGTCCTCCCAAGTAGCCTCATCCGGATCAAAGTGCTTCCACTGCACATTAACCTGGGTGATGACTCTCTTCTAGAGCATAATTTCCCTTCGGTCAAGTATTTGTTGCGGCTCGATCAGAAACTTGTCGTTCGGCTCTACCTGTATACAACAAAGTTCCTTGTCAAATTCTCATAAAGGAATCATATTTCAAGTTAGGATTTTTAATTTTATCCTACCTATATATTCTGCCAATGAATTACGTGCTTCAAATTATGCACATAATGCTTCAGCAAGGACACATGAAACACATTGTGTACTCGGATGTGACTGGGTAAAGCCAGCTGGTAGGCCACAGGTCCTACCCTTTCCAAAATTTGGAAGGGTCCACAGAACCTGGGAGCCAACTTGGCACAAGAGGTCCACCACAAGGTAATCTTCTTGGGTTTTATCCTTATATACACATGATCTCTCACATGAAATTCCTGATAAGTCCTCTTCTTATCTTCATAGATCTTCTGCCGATCTTGTGTAACCTTCAAATTTTGTCCTATCTTCTTTACTTATGATTCCATTTTAGCCAGCATTTTTGGCCCCAACATTAGTTTTGTTCTAGGGCTGCTCCAATTTATGGGTGTGCGACACTGTCTCCCATACAGGGCCTTGAAAGGACTCATCTTAAGGGACTCTTGATAACCATTTCTATAAGAAAATTCAACCAGATGCAATTAGTCTTCCCATTTGGTTGGTTATTGCATCACGTACATGCACAACATGTATTCCAAAATTTGGTTTACCCACTCTATTTTACCATCTGTCTAGGGATGATAAGCAGTGATAAAGTTTATTTGGGTCCCCAGACCTGTAAACAGAGGTTTCCAAAATGCAGAAGTAAATTTAACATATCTGTCCAAAATAATAGTTTTTGGAATGTCGTGTAGTCTGAATATTTCTCTCATGAAAATATATGCTATCTATACAGTCTTGTAAGTAGAATATACAGGTATAAAATGTACAGATTTACTCAATATGTCAACTACCACCATGATAGAGTCATTGTGCCTCTTTTACCATGCTAAACCCGTAATGAAGTCTAGGGATATGACCTCCCACATCCATTTAGGTACCGGTATTGGCTACAACAATCTTCCGGGATATCAGTGCTCCACCTTGACCTGTTGGCACTCCAAACATTTATTTAAATATTCAGCAATATTTTGATGCATACCAGGCCAGAAATATTCTTTTCTAATGGAAGTTAACATTTTCTGATATCATGGGTGACCCGCATAATTACTCTGATGGTATTCATCCATGATTAACTCCTTTAGGTCCACATAGTTTGGTACATACACCTTTCCTCTAAAGCTTAGCATCTGATCTTTATTAACTCCATATTCAGAAGTAATTCCTTGCTTTCTGGTCTCTTCCATTTGCTGCCATAGAAATTGATATTCCGGATCTTTATGTGCTTCTTCTTTTACTTGATCTGAGAATTTACATTCCAGCTGATTGTAGTAAAGCTCATAAACATAATGCATATTTCTACTTAAAGAATCATCCACCTGGTTTTCCTTACCTTTCACGTGCTAGATGTCCATATCAAACTCACTTAGAAAGGCATTCCATCTTGCCTGTCTGGAGTTTAAATCAACTTGTTTGAAATAACTAGTCAAGCTACTATGATCTGTCTTTAGCACAAACTTCTTACCCAGTAAGTAGTGTCTCCATACCCTAAGCACATGTACTAATGTTGTTAATTATTGATCATAGGCTGATTATCTTTGCTCAAGTTCCTTCAAATTTCTTGACTCATACGCCACTACTTTTCCTTCCTGAGATAACACTGCCCCAACTCCCTCTTTACAAGCATCTGTACAAACTTAAAATTCTTTGTTAGGGTCAGCTACCCTCAATACTGGTGAAGTGGTTAATAGCTTCTTGAACCTCTCAAAACTATTGTGGCACTCAATAGTCCACTTAAATTCTTTTCGTTTTCTCTGCAAGGAAGTAATTGAAAAATCAATTCTAGAAAATCCTTCAATAAATCTTTGATTGTACCCAGCCAATCCCATAAAGGATCAAATATCCGCAACACTATGGGGCACCCGCCATTCCATGATTGTTTTGATTTTCTCTAGGTCAACAACTATTCCTTTAGCTGAAATAACATGGCCTAAGTACTATATTTTTGTTTTGAAGAAATCACACTTGCTGTATTTAGCATACAACTGGTGTTTTCTTAACATTTCCAACACAACCCTTAAGTGTTCCCTATGTTCTTCCTGGTTTTTAGAATAGATTAAAATATCATCTATGAATATAAGTACAAAATTATCCAGGAAAGGATGGAATAAACCATGCATTAACCTCATAAAGGTTTTTGGTGCATTGTTTAACCCAAAGAGTAACACCAAAAATTCATAATGCCCGTACCTAGTACAGAAAGCAGTCTTACAAATGTCTTCATCCTTGATTCGGATCTGATGATATCCAAATCTTAAATCTATTTTGGAGAATATTATAGCCCCCTTCACTTGATCGAATAGATCATCAATCCTTGGTAAAGGATATTTATTTTTTACTATTGACTTGTTGAGTTGTCTATATTCCATGCACATTCATATGATTTCGTCCTTCTTCCGAATGAACAACACTGGTGCTCCCTGTTACACAACAATTTGTCACCGTCCCTGCAATTCCCCATCCCGCACAATTGGAGGGCTCATTCCGTGACCTGTGAGCAGTGACATAACTTGAAAACACTTTCATGGCATTCCCCTGATCATGTACTTTCATTTCCCTGAAGACAACTCCTTGTGAAAAACCCTAAAAATAGCTCCTTTTGCATTGGCGCGGGTACCCAGTTCAGCCCTCGCGCCAAGGGGGCAAATCCTCCAAAGAGGGTGCGCCAATTGGCGCTCTGTCTCAGAGTCACACTCGCGCCAGCCATTTTAAGGAGTGTTTTTTAAAAATAAATGGCGGAAGATTCACTCCAACCAATTCCTAAACTAGTATCTAATTTGAGTTGGGAGGTTTGGCTCCGGATCTCCATGTAGAGGAAGTGGTTTGCCACCTCTCATGGAAGCTTCCTTGAGGATAGGGCCAATCCCATGATTATAGGGATCCCAACTCCTCTTCCTCCATCTATAAAAGCTTGCTCATCTCCTTTGCAAGCTAATCTCCAAGCTCCCAAGAGCCTAATGCTGCAAGAACCTTGATTCATTCCCTTAAGGCCAAATCCAAGCAAGGAGATTATTGTCGAGACATCTGAAGAGAGAGGCTTGTCCCATCCCTGACAGGCTTTACCGAGACACGTTCTGCTGACGACCCGCCGAAGGAGAATTCAGCGTTAGAGCTATGGTTGTATTCTTCTTTGATTGATTAATGATAAGCGACTATTGGTTATGGTTCCACTCTTGTTGTTAGTTATGATGATGAGTTATGTCTTCTCTGACTGACATATAGTTGCATATACTGGATTTCACGCTTGTGTTTGTTTTTTTTCTTGCATGTGCAGGTTTCCGATCACAGAGATCGTGAGGATTGTGACCTGCCGGAGCTAAGGAACGGGAGCGCTACTTTCTCTACAAGCGACAGCGTTGGATTCCAGGTAAGCCTTCATCGCTAGTTGGTTTATCTGCGATTAGGAACCTGCACTATAGCGTGTTCGATTATTGCTAGACCTGGTCTGGGCTAGTAGGGATCGCCTTTGTCTGCAGAGGGGATTAACCTCTTCAACACTCCCCAAGGGGACACACTTGGACGAATATAACATTTGTCCAGAAATTCCTATAACTACATTTTTAATCAGATAATTCTGGAACACTCATTCTGTAAGCAGCCCTTGACACAGGTGATGCTCATCGCATTAATTCAATGGTAAAATCGATATCTCCTCTTGGTGGTAATCCAGGGATATTTTTTGGAAATACATCCATAAAATCTTGTACCACTGGTATGTTTTCCATCATAGGTGATTTTTCCTTGGAATTGGCATATCCCACCTAGATGGCATAAATATGACATCCCTTCCTCATATACTTATTCATTGGGGATGCTATAATAGGACATAGCTGTAGGGGTTTGTTGATTTCTTGGATCTCTTTATGTGTACCATGTTGCATTCTATAATAGATTATCGTTTTTTTGCAGACCACTAAGGTCCAATGTTTTTCTAACCAATCCATGCCCAAAAAAACATCATAGGACCCTAATGAAAATATGTTCAGGTCCACGTTTAACTGTTGTTCTCCAAATTATAACGTGCAGTTTCGAATTTTGGAAGTTACCTTTATTTTTGCTCCTGTGGCTATCTGTACCAGCCAAGGGTTTTTGAATTTCTGCCCTTTTAATTTACAAATTTCCACTATTTTGGGACAAACAAAACTTAGACTTGCACCTGGGTCTACCAAAATAGAAACATATTGAGACAATAATTTACCTTTCAATTCTATCATTGTTGGCTGATAATCTACCTGTCGATCCTCCAATGCCGTGTTGATACAATGTATGTTTCGAGCCACATTGCCTACTGCAGAAGCCTCCTGTACATTTTCAACTATCTCATTTCTCGCTCGCTGTGGGAAATTTTTGTAATAATCTGCTTCACCACATCCCCAACACTACAGGGGTGGTTTGGTCACTTGCCCTTGCTCAAGCTTTCTATATGCCTTTGTAGGCCTTTCTTCAGCTGGTTAGCGAGTTCTTTGATGATTTCTGTGAAACTTCTTACTGACAGAGCTTCGTGCAGAATTCTTAAAGTTATTATTTTTGGCGCCTTTGATGTTTGAGCTGCTTTTATGTCCTTTCCTTGGCTGCCAACTTTTTCCAACCTCCCCTTTTGCCTTGGACTGCTGATAGCACATTTGTGCCTTATGAATGGCTTCATCCACGGTTCTGGGATTTACAAATTCAATTCGCTCCATGATATGTGTTTGCAAACTACTCAGAAATATTTGTACCTTAGCATTTTCATCTCAGAGGTATGGGACATATCTTAACAGGGAGGTGAAGTTGGTGATATACTCGGCCATATTCATTTGTCCCATCTTTAAGTCATGAAATTATTTATATTTCTCCTCGTAGAAACATTCTATTAAATACTTGTCTTTAAAGTATTGTTGGAACGATTCCCAAGTAACATCTTGGTCCTCAATGTTGCGAACATTCTTTACTTCTTCCCACCACAAAGTGACTTTCTCTCTTAACTGATATATGGCCAATTTGGCCTTCAGGTTGCTGCTGTACTCATACACCTGACAATATTTTTTCATGTTTATCAACCAAGCTTCTGCCACTTCCTCAGCTTCACCACCAAATGTTGGTGGTTTTATTTTTTGAAACTCCCCCTGAAGCTCCACTTTTTGCTTCTTAACTTCTTGTTGATCCGACAAATTTCTAGATTCTACTTCATTATATTTTTTGTTCTTGTTGCTTCGCTAGGATGGGCTTCTTTCCACTCTGTCAGTGGTGTGGCCCCTTGTTTGTCTCTCATCACCTTCTTGCATGTCCCTATCAACACTGGGGTGTTCCATTCCCTGATTTTTCTTGTTTGACAGGCTCTTGAGTATCTTTTATTTATCTTTCATCAAGTGCTCGTTATCACTTCGAACTCGCACCATTTCTTCCTGTAATTTCTGTATTGTATTCAACAATATGTTGGTCAGATGTTGTTGTTCCTCCAGCAGTCTACTTGTTTGCTGGTGCTGATCCACACTCAGTTGAACGCACATATCAGGACTCATGATTGGTTGTGTTTGGGGTTCACCGGTGTTCTGGGGTGGTTGTTGCATTGATCCCCTTCTCATGATGTTTCTTGTTAGACTTCTTTTCTGTGCATCAGTATACACACAACTTAAATCATTATTTGATCCTTAGGGTCCCAGCGTATGAACGCTGCTCTGATACCACTTGTAACACTGATACCAAAAAAAATTTACTTTTACTACACAGATAAATAAACTCTTTTACTTACCATAAAAATTGAACCTTTACAAACATGTTCTTACCATAACTATTTATTTTATAACTATTGTTTTATTTCAACTTATAGATTATTGATTTAACTTTAATCTAGAACTCCATTGATTGCATAAACATAACATTATCGTTCAATACACATAAGCTATAGTTTTCAAGGTTATATATTCGCCAAGGTTTGTTAGAAATAGTATTTATTGCCACTTTAATACATGTCAATTATCATATCTTTGTGTATATAATCCATGCCTCGGGGAAATGAAATTACACAAATCTGGAGGTTGGCGCGTTATGGCTAATTTAATGCCCTCAGTCCGGCTTAGCACCGACCTCAAAATTTCGCATGTATCCGTGGTTTTGGAGCATGATCTAAGGCCACCTTCCTTAATCCTCGCCGTCCAAATTTTTGGAGATCTGTAGTCAGCTTCTCTAGCAGGAAACACATTTTAACTCCATAAACTCTAAAATAATACCTCATTCGGCTTGGCTCCTTTTTCCGGCATCATTTTGTCTTCTTTGCAAGTGTGTGATTATGTTCTTTGAGGGCCACCTCCACTTGTGAATAGATTCATAAGCTCGACTGATATGATTAGGTGATATTTTGAGTTTACCTTTGCGCAATGTCTTTGCTTCGTCTCTGTTGTATAACATCTTAGTTGATTTAACTCACACAGAGTAACGATGCTTATGTGGTTCAAATCAATCTCAGGGTTGTATAACTCATGCTAAAAACACTGCATAAAGGTGATTCCTGTTATCATTATCTTCATGGTTCATTCATAATCCAACATTCGGTCCTCTATTCAAAGCTGTGATCACTGGAAAGTACCCATTAAAATTTTCTTGTAACTACCCTTTCTCTTTTGTTCTTTTTTTTAATTCACTCGAATTATAAATTTTGATCACCTTTTAACGCTGACGGGTTATGTTGGTTATCTACAGGTCAACGTTCTCTGGCAATGTAATAGTTCCTGTAAAGCTAGGTATACTTCGTTTTCTCAAGTTTTTCCCACTTATCAAATTAAAGCTTTAACCCTCTTGCCTTATTAGTTCTAAAACTTATAAGTATATATCATGGGTGTCTTCAAGTAACTCTCCTCCAAGATTCTGGAGTTAAGGTATTTTGTCTGTCAGTCTCCCACTAACCATCTTCGCTGCCACTATCTAGATATTTTCGTGGATATTTCCTTCCGAATAGCTTACTCCATCCTCTTCACCCGTAGATAGGAAGTACAACTCGGCTTACTATATTATATTTTCTTGGTTCTGCAATAATTAGACAGTGAGAACTTAGAGGATCGATTTCATGTTTTTTGTGGTTTTTACACAAAAAGGTTTATATTCAATTTTATGTAATATTATAAAGGATCTTCCTTTGTTGTTTAGCTTCTAAAAAAAAGAGTTTTCCGATTTCCTTGCATGAACTTATAAAAATGGTGCAGAGAACCAAATTAGTGTAACTGTCTATATTTTTCAAGAAAAAACTTCAATTATAAATTTACTTCCTATATTTCCTTCTTGAATTATGATGTTATAATTGATATATATTCTACTATGTATACACCGGTTGTAAACACTATACTGTTATTCATAGGGTTTTATTTTATATCTACGCCATGGACGTTGTCTCAAATATATGCACATATATGTTATATGTATTTCCCTGTGTTCCAAAATTGACTAGTTACTGCAAGGTACTCGAATCTCTGATAAGATTACATTTATGTCATTCCATAGACATGCTTAATCATAGTTATAAGTTTTCAGTCTCTTTTCTTTTTGTACAGTGGATATTTACTGAACAACAATGGAGTTCTAATTTTTTATTAGATTACTTATGCTTTGCACAGATAAAATTCTTTTCTTTTTCCTACATGCTCATGAACAGACCGCCTATCATTTGTCCGTGTATAGTACAAGTAGGAGGAATGATGTGTTCTGGGTATACTTACCTTACCTAGAATCGATAGTTCTCTCCGATTAGTTATAATAGTTCTACTACTGTTTTTCCTCTAGTCTCTTAACAGAAGAAGAATTACTGTTTAATTCTATATAGATTTTCTGCTTTATAACTGTTACTCTATTTGCTACATGTAAACCCACACAGATTCTACACAGTTTTATTCCTCTAACAACATCATTGTTTTACCATATCTAAACATAGTATTTTAACATAATTTATTCAATGAAATTTCTAATGATTTCATTAAACACGGTATATCTTCAGTTTCTATACTAGAACCAACATAGTACAACCTCCAATAAATTCACTAAATCAACTGAGTACATTTTCCATCATTTTGTTCCAGTTTATTAAACTACTAAAATTAACCAGCTACGTATTTGTAAATAAAATCTGCTGATGATCTACCACCCAACCTTAAAGAGAGGAAATGATGTCCTTTTCTTTCCCCCGTGATCCACCACCGAAAGGTACAGGTTGATAGTAGATTTTTTGTTGTGACCTCAAGACCCCAAGTCCAGTCATTATCAGAAAATTCTAGGAAAACTAAGAGATTTTCCACTAGTCACTACCAGCTCAAGAAAACTTTCCACTCTCTTCCTTCCTCTCTGAACATAACCCCCATTCCTCACTGGGATGAATCTCTTATCCCCAGAGGAATAGGTAACTCTTCCAAACTATCCCAACCACCTTTAAGTTCTTGGAAAACATTTACCATCAGCCTTTTTAATTTTTATGGAACCATTTTCCATAATTAATTTTATTTTTCACAAATAAAAATAAAGGAATTAACTTTTCCAACAAAACATTAAGTGCCTCAGTCTTTTCTGAAAAAAATAATAAAATGTCATTTAACTAGTTAATAACTAGTTAATATTAAATGCAGTTGTCACAACTCCCCCTGGAAGTAACACCGTCCTTGGTGTTTCACTCTAGCTCAGAGAAGAGCTCTGGGTAAGCCTCGCACACAAATACTTCTTCCTCCCAAGTAGCCTCATCAGGGCCAAAGTGCTTCCACTGCACTTTAACCTGGGTGATGACTCGCTTCTGGAGCATAATTTCCCTCCGGTCAAGTATGTGTTGCGGCTCAACCAGAAACTCACCATTCAGTTTTACCTACAAACAACAAATTTCCTTGTCAAATTTTCATAAAGAAATTATATTTCAAGTTAGGATTTTTAATTTTATCCTACCTGTATATTCTACCAATGAATTTCATGCTTCGAATCATTCACATAATGCTTCAACAGGGACACATGAAAAACATTGTGTACTAGGATGTGTTTGGGTAAAGCCACCCGATAGGACACAGGTCCTACCTTTTCCAAAATATGGAAGGGTCCACAGAACCTGGGAGCCAACTTGGCACAAGAGGTCCACCAAAAGGTACTCCTTTTGGGTTTGATCCTTACATACACATGATATCCCACATGAAATTCCCAATAAGTCCTCTTCTTATCTGCATATATCTTCTGTCGATCTTGTGCAGCCTTCAAATTTTGTCTTGTCTTCTTTACTTCTGATTCCATTTCAGCCAGCATTTGTTGTCCCAACATTAGTTTTGTTTCAGGGCTGCTCCAATTTATGGGTATGCGACACTGTCTCCCATATAGGGCCTCAAAAGGACTCATCTTAAGGGACTCTTGATAACCATTGTTGTAAGCAAATTCAACCAGATGCAAGTAGTCTTCCCATTTGGTTGGCTGCTGCATCACGTACATGTATAGCACATTTTCCAAAACTTGGTTTACCCGCTCTGTTTGACCATGTTTCTGGGGAAGATAAGCAGTGCTAAATTTTATTTGGGTCCCCAGACTTGTAAATAGATTTTTCTAAAATGTATAAGTAAGCTTAACATCTCTGTCTGAAATAACAGTTTTTGGAATGTCGTGTAGTCTGAATATTTCTCTCATGAAAATATCTGCTATCTATACAACCTTGTAAGTAGACTGTATAGGTATAAAATGTGCATATTTACTCAATCTGTCAACTACCACCATGATGGAGTCGTTGTGCCACTTTGACCATGGTAAATCTATAATGAAGTCTAGGGATATGACCTCCCACTTCCATTCAGGTACCGGTATGGGCTGTAACAATCCTGTGGAATGTTGGTGCTCCACCTTAACCTGTTCACACTCCAAACATTTATTTAAATATTCAAAAATATTTTTATGCATACCAGGCTAGAAACATACTTTTCTAATGGAAGTTAACACTTTCTGGTATCCTGGGTGACTCGCATAATTACTCTAATGGTATTCATCCATGATTAGCTCCTTTAGGTCCACACAATTTGGTACATACACCTTTCTTCTAAAGGTTAGCATCTGATATTTATTAACTCCATATTCAGAAGTACTTCCTTGATTTCTGGTCTCTTCCTTTTTCTGCCATAGGAATTTATCTTCCGGATCTTTCTCTGCTTCCTTTTTTACTTGATCTAAGAATTTACATTCAAGCTGATTGTAGTAAAGCTCATAAACATAATGAAGCTTTCTACTTAAAGCATCAGCCACCTGGTTTTACTTAGCTTTCACATGCTGGATGTCCATATCAAACTCACTTAGAAATGCATTCCATCTTGCCTGTCTAGAGTTTAAATTTTCTTGTTTGAAATAACTAGTCAAGCTTCTATGATCCGTCTTTAGCACAAACTTCTTACCCAGCAAGTAGTGTCTCCATACCCGGAGTGCATGTACTAATTTTGTTAATTCTAGATCATAGGTTGAGTACCTTTACTGATGTTCCTTCAACTTTCTTTACTCATACGCCATTGCTTTTCCTTCCTGAGATAACATTGCCCCAAATCCCTCTTTACAAGCATCTATACAAACTTCAAATTCTTTGTTGGGGTCAGCTGCCCTCAATACTGGTGTAGTGGTTAATAGCTTCTTCAACCTCTCGAAACTATTCTGGAACTAAAAATTCTACTTAAAGACTTTTCCTTTTCTATGCAAGGAAGTAATAGGAAAAGCAATTCCATAAAATCCTTCAATAAATCTTCGATAGTACCTAGCCAATCCCATAAAGGATCGAATATCCGAAACATTATGGGGCACCTTCCATTCTATGATTGTTTTGATTTTCTCTAGGTCAATAGCTATTCCTTCAGCTGAAATAACATGGCCTAGGTGTTGGATTTATTTTTTGAAGAAATCACACTTGCTGAATTTAGCATACAACTGGTGTTTTCTTAAAATTTCCAGCCCAATCCTTAAATGTTCGCTATGTTCTTCCTGGTTTTTAGAATAGATTAAAATATGGTCTATGAATATAAGCACAAATTTATCCATGAAAGGATGGAATACACCATGCATTAACCTCATAAAGGTTGTTGGTGCATTTGTTAACCCAAAGGGTAACACCACAAATTCATAATGCCCGTACCTGGTATGGAAAGCAGTCTTGCAAATGTCTTCATCCTTGATTCAGAATTGATGATATCCAAATCTTAAATCTATTTTGCAGAATATTGTAGCCCCCTTCACTTGATCAAATAGATCATCAATCCTTGGTAAAGGATATTTATTTTTTACTGTTAACTTGTTGAGATGTCTATATTCCATTCACATTCGCATGGTTAAGTCCTTCTTCTTAACAAATAGCACTGGTGCTCCCCAAGGGGACACACTTGAACGAATATAACCTTTGTCTAGCAGTTCCTGCAACTGCATTTTTAATTCAGTTAATTCTGGAACACTCATTCTGTAAGGAGCCCTTGACACAGATTATGCTCCTGGCATTAATTCAATGGTAAAATCGATATCTCTTCTTGGTGGTAATACAAGGATATTTTCTGGAAATACATCCATAAAATCTTGTACCACTAGTATGTTTTCCATCATAGGTGATTTTTCCTTGGAATTGGCATATCCCACCTAGATGGCATAAATCTGGCATCCCTTTCTCATACACTTATTCATCTGGGATGTTGTAATAGGACATAGCTGTAGGGGTTTCTTGATTCCTTGGATCTCTTTACATGTACCATCTTACATTCTGTAATAGATTATATTTTCTTTGCAGTCCACTAAGGTCCAATGTTTTTATACCCAATTCATGCCCAGGAAAACATCATAGGACCCTAATGGCAATATGTTCAGGTCCACGTTTAACTGTTGTTCTGCAATTTCTAACGTGCAGTTTGGAATTTTGGCAGTTGCCTTTCTTTTTGCTCCTATGGCTAGCTGTACCAGCCAAGGGTTTTTTAATTTCTGCCTTTTTAATTTAAAAATTTGCACTATTTTGGGACCAACATAACTTAGACTTTCACTTGGGTCTACCGAAATAGAAACAGATTGAGATAGTAATTTACCTTCCAACTCTATCATTGTTGGTTGATAATCTGCCTGTTGATCCTCCAACGCCGCGTTGATACAAGGTATGTTTTGAACCACATCGCCTACTGTAGGAGCCTCTTGTATCCACGCAATATCGGTAATCGGATTTTTATCTTAATTCTCAATCGAGAGATTCCAATACCTCCCATTGGTACCTTTTTTCTTCAATCTACAGAGTTAAAATTACTGAAATTGAAATTCTTGGATCCAAGTTGTACTGGATAATCCATTTATGCATTCAAAAATACATTTTAAATAAAAAAAATCATATTTTTTCTTGAATTTTTTTTGGCAGCTAAAACATTATATTTCATATATATAACCACATGGAAATTTTAAATAATCATTTTGGGTTAGATATAAAATGGGTTGTATTATAGTTTTGGCAAGGTTAGGAACATAACTCCTTGCATTCTTTTGTGAGAAATTTATGTTTTTAGGTTTTTTTTGGAATTTTGAGTTTTTAGTTGGATTGGAAAGATCTAATTGTGGGTGAGATAATAATATTTGATTGTCTAAAGTGTATTTTTTACCATATAAATGAATGTAACATTACGAAAAACTGCCAAAGGCACATTTTACAAATTACTCAAATAAAATTTATAATTTAAAAAAATATATATCAAAATTCATATAAAATTCACCAAAAAAATATAACTTAAAAAAAAACACAAATTAACATAAAATAGTAGTATAGTTAGATTTCAACTTCAATGGATCTTACAGATGTGTTTAATTAGGAGGAGTTGAAGTCCTTGAAAATTGTCAAATACATTGATAATATTTAATTAATTATGAAATAATTACATATAAATTCCTAATATTAAATAAACATCAATATTTTAAAAAAAAGAAAAAAACATTCAATATAATAAAAAATTAGGGAATCATTATTATTCAAGCTAAATCTAATTGCAATGACTCTATTTTGAAGAAGTATGAAATAAATATTTATTATTAAAAAAACATCAATATTTAAATTAAAACATACACACATACAACATCTTCTTCGGTATGAAGTGAAACATAATAAAAATTTGAAAAATCATAATTATTCCAGCTAAATCTATTTGCAATGGCTCTCTTTTAGAGAAGTATGAAATAAATATTTATGGTTAACAAGTTTGAAAAAAGCCTAGATGAAATGGCTTCATTGGCTACTATTTTTTTCACCACCTTAGGCAATCTTGAGATTGTTGCCACGTTGACTTGGTTTGTTCCTTTTTGTCTCCATTTTTGCTTAGTATAACATTAATGTTGCGTGGTGGACAATTTCCTATGCCCCTAAATTCAAATGCAAATGAACTATTTTTTTCCTTTATTATTCCCTTTTTCTTTTCTGATGTTTGCAACTTGGCTTGCCTTTTGCTTTTCCTTTTCTTAAGAAAACTCACAACAAGAAAAACCTTCTTTTAGCACCATAATTTAACACCACTTATGTTATGTGGTGTTAATATGGTGTAAATGCTTTACAAGTATTTGATGGTGGTGATAGTAGTATTGATAAGTCATGGTATTGATGAATGATATTTTAACAAAGCCTAAATTATTATGACACATGGAATATATATATATATATGATAATTCAGTTTACAACCACATAAAAATGTTGAAATTTGCAAGAAGAAACAGTGAAATTGGCATCCAGAAACAACATGGCAGCACACACACTAGTGTGGGATCACAGGTCACACATTGATGGGCCCTAGCAATACATTAGTGCTCAAGCAAATTTATTAAATAAATTGGAAATGTGTCTTATTTAATTTTTCCTTAATTAAATTGGACAATAAATTGTAATCTTATGTCATAAACACTCGTAATAGTTAACTGAGTGTGATAGGCTCACTTAGCTCATGGAATTCGAGTTGAGGGTGGTTGGTGAGGTATGCAGAGTGATTCTATTTTTTTTTGAGTCCAAGTTGCAGTTAGCGTATTATTTTAATGCATGAGAAATCAGTTAACTCGGTTAAGTGAGTTAAAATCAGTTTAACTAGTTGTAACTGATTGTCTGTTTAGAAACTAGCTCCAAAAATAGAAGAAAAGAGATATCAATGCCTTAGAAATTAGCCACTTCAAGGGGGAAACCTCCAATACATTACATGAATGAATAATTCTTGGATGATACAAATGACAAAACCTCCTTTCTATATATAGGAGTCCATGGGGCCACAATGTAATCCTAGCCGACCTAAAAATAATAATTGAAGGGCACAATAATAACAATATGGGGGTTACACGGGTACAACAATAACAATAAGGGGGTTACACTAACAACAATAAGGGACTATACTAGTAATATAGGGACCTAACATGCTCCTCTCCTTCAAAAAATTGTTTTCCTCAAAGCTTGAGTAGCTCCGGGTGCTTTTGTATGAATTCTCATCCTCCCATGTAGAATCTTCAGTGGGTAAGTTCTTCCATTTGATGAGATACTCTGAAATTGATCGATTTCGTAGTTGTCGAGTTCTTGTTTCTATGACTGATTTAGGCTCCAATATGGTTTTTCCTTCCTCATCAAGCTCTGGCAACATTGTTTGAATTGGAAGTTTGTCCCCTATAACCTTTTTTAAGCATGAAACATGGAAAACTGGATGCACTTGCAAAGAAGAAGGAAGCTCCAATTTGTATGCCATAGTACCAATCTTTTGCAAAACCTTGTAAGGACCATAGTAGTTTGGCGATAATTTATTATCCTTCTTAGCTTGCTTGAGGTACATTTGTTTGAATGGTTGTAGCCGTAAAAATACCCAGTCTCCCACATTAAAAATTCTCTCACTGCGATATTGATCTGCCTCTTGTTTCATTCAATTTTGTACCAAATTTAGGTTATCCTTTAAGAGTTGGAGAACTTCTTGTTGATGCTCGATGTGATCATCCACTACTTGAACCCTAGCATTTCCCTTAAAGAAGATGTGATGGATGGTGGATGATATCCATAAAGTGCCATAAATGGGGTCTTTTTTTCTGCAATATGGAAGGAAGTGTTATACCACCATTCAATGAGAGGTAACCACTTGACCCATTGTGCTTGCTTATCAGATACAAAACAACGAAGATATCCTTCCAAACATTTATTCACTATCTCTGTTTGACCATCGGATTGAGGATGATAAGATGAGCTATGAGCTACTTGAGTACCCAAACAAGAAAATAATTCCGTCCGAAAATTTCCTGTAAAAATTGGATCTCTGTCACTTACAATAATCTTCGGGTTTCCATGTAGCTTTTGAATTGTTTACATAAATGCAGTAGCAACTGTACTCGCTTTAAATGGATGAGATAATGCACAAAAGTGTGCATAATTGGTAAGTCTATCAACTACCACCATGATGACACTCCTTCCTTCAAACGTAGGTAATATTGTGATAAAATCCATTGAAATATCCTCCCAACGTTGACTTGGAATGGATAAATGTTGTAGAAGACCCGGGGTCTTAATTGTCTCAACTTTATTTTGCTAGAAAACCAAACATTCCGCCACAAACTTTTGAATATCAGATTAAAGTCCATCCCAAAAAAATTATTTCTTCACCCTATGGTAAGTTTTTAAAAATCTCAAGTGTCCTCCTAAAGGAGAAGTGTGCAATTCCAAAAGAATCTTTTGTTTTAGTTGGGAATTATTGCAAATATATAAGCGATATTTGTACCATAAGGAATCATTTTTCCAAGTAAATGTATTAGATGTACTAGGCTATTTCTACAACTTTTGAATGAGAGTCCACACTTCTTCGTCCTTCTTCCATTCATCCCTTGCTTCGGTTATCCAATCTAGTTGGATAATTGAAATGGCACAAAGCAATGCTTCCACCTCTTCATCCTTTCTTGAGAGTGCATCTACAACAACATTTAGCTTCCCTTTTTTGTAGACGATTTCAAAGTCATAACCCAACATCTTTGTGACCCATTTTTGCTGCTCTTCTGAAGATAGTCTTTGTTCCAAAAAGTTTTTAAGACTATCATGATCAGTTTCTACCTTGAAGTGTCTTCCCATTAGGTAAGTTCGCCATTTCTTTAGTGCATGCAGTATTGCTAACATTTCCTTCTCATAAATAGGTTTCTGTAAATACTTTCCTTTGATTGGACGACTTTCAAAAGCAAGGGGTCTTCCTTCCTGCATTAAAACAACACCAATTCCATTTCCTGAGGCATCACATTCCACAATAAAGGTTTTTGTGAAGTCTGGCGTAGCTAAGACCGGTGCTAGGCACATTGCCTCTTTAAGATGTTCAAAGGTCTTAGTTGCTTCAGGAGTCCATGAAAATGCATCTTTCTTCAATAATGTTGTTAGAGGTGCTGCTATTCTCCCATAATTCTTAACAAACTTGCGATAATACCCTGTTAACCCGAGAAATCCTCGCAACTTCTTTATGGTTGTGGAGACTTTCCATTCCTTAATGGCTTTAATTTTGTTAGGGTCTACTTTAACACCCTCGTGAGATACAATATGACCCAGATATTCCACCTCTTGTACTCCAAAGAAACATTTGGCTTTTTTTGCATATAATTGTTTCTCCTGCAATAGTTTGAGCACCCTGTCAACATGTTCAACATGATCCTTCCAAGACCTGCTGTAGATTAGTATATCATCAAATAATACTAGCACAAATTTTCTAAGGAAGGGTTTGAAAATGGAATTCATCAACCCTTGAAATGTAGAAGGTGCATTGGTAAGGCCAAAAGGCATGACCAAAAATTCATAATGACCATCATGAGTTCGAAATGCTGTTTTTGGAATATATTCAGTCTTCATTCTATTTTGATGATATCCTGAACGAAGATCCAACTTGGTAAAATAAATTGCTCCATGTAATTCATCCAATAATTCATCAATCACAGGAATGGGAAATTTATCTTTAATGGTGAGCTTATTGAGCTCCCTATAATCCGGACACATGCGCCATGATCTATCCTTCTTGTGTACCAATACTACAGGAGCAGAGAAAGAACTTTGACTAGGTTGAATTATACCAGCCTCTAACATTTCTGCAATCATACGTTCAATTTCGCTCTTTTGGACATAAGGATATCTATAAGGCCTGATGTTTGGAGGAACACTTCCTGGAATCAAATGAATAGCATGATCGTGATCACGAATAGGTGGGAGTCCTTTGGGAGTTTCAAACACCTTGGAATGATTGTCCAAGACTTGTTGGAGATCTGCAGAAATAGATGATTTTGATGTTGGAACTTCCAGTGAGCATAATTGTGCAATTACGCCTCGCTGTTCTTTCTTTAGAAGCTTTTTCATGACATTAGAGCTTATTATCCTTCCTGGCTTCCCTGCGATACCCCGTAATTCGACTTCCTTTCCTTCTGAAAAAAATTTCAAGAAAAGTTCTTGAAAATTAAAAGCTGCCGTCCCCAAAGATTGTAACCATTGTACTCCTAGTACAACATCAGCACCTCCCATAGGAATGGAAAGCATTGGACTAGTCAATACATATTCCCCCATGGTTAGCTTAATATTATGGCATTTTCCAGAGCAATTTATAGTTCCTCCATTCGCAACCATCACTTGACATTCTGGTGCTGGGTATAGGAAACAATTCAATTCCTTGGCTACCTTACAATGAATAAAATTATGGGTACTACCCGAATCAGTCAACACTATTACCTTTTTCTTCTTGATATGTCCTTCTATCTTAAGAGTTTGAGGAGTGGTAATTCTTTCCAATGCATTACATGATATGGTCGGACTCATTTCTTCTTCTTCTAGGGTTTCTTCCTGGTGTATATCCTCTACCTTGGAAGTTTCTTCTTCATTTTCTTCCTCCTCTTCACAATCTACGTAAAATAATTTCTTCTCAGCGCACTTATGACCTTTAGTGTATTTTCTATCACAATTTTAGCAAATCCATTTTACTCTTTTTTCTTCCAATTGTTGTGGTGTCAACCTTGTAGGTTGTGGAAGTCTAGGAGTAGCAAAACTTCCATCTTTATAGATGTGAGTGGTAGGCTTCCTTGTCGCCATAAATTTACATTCAATTTTTCTTGACAACCTAAATGCCTTCTCCAATGAATCAGGTTCCCAAACACGGACTTCATGGTGGATGTTATCCTTTAAAGTCCCTATGAAGACATCAATCCTGTGTTCCTCTGGAATATCAGTTACCCTTATATTCAATTTTTGGAAATCCTCAATGTGCTCCGGCACTGAATCCTTTTGTTTGAGATTTATAAATTGGCTAAAAATGGTGTTCCTCTTTGTATCCTCATAATGTGCTACCATTTCCTCCATAAAAATTGACCAAGTGACAATTTGTTTACAAGAGCAAAGCCATCGATACCATAGAAATGTATTTTTTTCTAAATGTCAAGTTGAAATGCGTACATTTTGTGTGTTTTGCACATTATTGAGATCAAAATATTGCTCCATCTGTAGTATCCATGTTACAGGATCCTTGCCATCAAACTTCCTCATATCCATCTTTGGAATATGGTGGTTCTTCCATTCAACATTAAAGTTTATGAAATCACGATTAACATTTATTTTGTTCTCATCATGAGTTTCCTCTACTATCTTTTTACCATTAGGAAAAATTTCTTGTATTAACTTTTTCAAACCTTCCATGTCTACTTTTAGATCATTCTTCATGTTTTCCATGTTGTCTTTCATTTTTTCTTCCATGTCATCCATCTTAGCTTCCATGCCAGCTTCCATGCCATCCATCTTAGCTTCCACGCCTTTCTCGAAACCATCCATATTATTCTCCAAACCATCCATCTTCACTTCCATGCCTTTCTTCAAAAATTCCATTTCATTTTTTGTTGCTCTTTGCGAGAGAGAAATTTGGTGCACTTGCTCTTGTAATTTTGATAGATCATGTTGCAATTCTTCATCTTCATGAGTCATAGTAGAGTACTCTGAGGGCTTAATGGGTGTTGAATTATTTTTAGAACGCATTTCAATACCCAATACTGAAATATATGCTCAATACGCCCTTGGAATCACTTCAAACTATTTTTTTTTTTACACAAGACTTATGCAATTCGGAAAAAAATACACACCTTTTTATTGCTTTTGAGGAGCTCGATATTGAAACTGAATTATCTCTGCGATTTCAGATCTTCAATATCTGAAATTTGGCACTGAGGTATCCCTATGAATTATATTTCGAATTCCATAGGTCTGGCCTGATTTGGATTCTTGAAGACAAATTTATGTCCAATCTCCTACGATGACCTAATTATGGACTAGTTCAGTAGAGCGAACTTGTACGACTTTCCACGTGTCACTGTTTCCTCCTTTGGCTCTGAAATTGATAGATAGGAAACTATAGTCCATTTAATGGTGGCCACCTTTTACAAAATTCCAATCCGATGCTCAGAGAGAGAGTTATGAAGATTTTCCCACGATCACCTCTTTGAGATGAAATTCGGGAGCCTACAAAAGACCTAAATTCCACATACCATATCTTTGAAAATATTGCAAACCAAGATCTGAAATTTTGTGACGATGTTCCTCAGGCTTTCGGCTTCGTACTCTAAACATTTCAACTTTTGAACCTTTGTAGAAAAAAAGTTATAGAAAAAATTCCACGATGACCTGTTTGGCGCAGCGAAACCCTAGAATCCAAATCTCTGATACCAAATGTTGAAAAACCAGCTCCAAAAATAGAAGAAAAGAGATATCAATGGCTTAGAAATAAGCCACTTTGAGGGGGAAACCTCCAATACAGTACATGAATGAACAAGTCTTGGATGATACAAATGAAAAAACCTCATTTCTATATATAGGAGTCCACGGGGCCATAATGTAATCCTAGTGGGGCCAAAATGTAATCCTAGCCGACCTAAAAATAATAATTGAAGGGCACAATAATAAAAATATGGGGGTTACAAGGGTACAACAATAACAATAAGTGGGTTACACTAACAACAATAAGGGACTATACTAGTAATATAGGGACCTAACATTGTTGCACTAGTGAGAGATCAAGTGAATTAAATCAAATTTAATTCACATGCAGTGATATTTCAAGTGACTAATGATTTAATATTAATAGTTGCATGCATGTTAGTTTTGATGAAGACCTAGTTGAGACAGAGGTTAAAGGGAAGTTAACTATAAGTTGTATTTTTATAAAACTGCCAAGATGCAGTAAAGACACCATAGGATTTCCCATGATGTTAGCGCAGTAAAGGAAGGCTAAAATTCCTAAAGAATAGGGATTGAATTCCACATAAATTTCTTGAGCAAGGCAGGCTGAAGACGGGCTGAGAATTGGCTAAGTATTAGCCCGGTTTTGTCTGGATCAGTGTGAGACAGTCAAAAAAGTGCAACAGACTCTTGTGAGAGGAGTGCATTGTATTGTTTCATGATTCCTTAGTTCATTATACAATATATATAGAGGGGTTTTGAGCATCAAGCTTTCCCCAGGAAAAATATATGTTTTGTGGATTGATTTGCTTCATTATCTTACTTGGTGTGATTGTGTGATCATGTTTAATTTCTGTAGAATTAATTGTAGAAGGATTTAGTATTTTTCTCTAGTATATTGCATGATCAGATTGAATACATTAGAATACATATTGTTTGTATAATTTCTACATGGTATCAGAGCGCCAGAAATCAAAATAATGGAGAATAAATTGAGTTTGTGTTGAACAGTATTCAAACTTGCAGATACTTTCATTGGTGCAACAGGTGGATCAAGATGGCTTTCAATGTCTTAAGATTGGAACATGCACTTGAGGGCAGTTCTAATTATATTGCATGGAAAGATAGAATGGAGGCAGTTCTGGACGACAACAGGTCGAAAGAATTCAATGATAGTGATATTCCCAAGCCCGTAGCAATGGATGCCTCTCTTCTTGATGCTTGGCAAAAAAAGGTAGCAAGGGCAAGGATGATCTTATTAGAGGGAGTTCGAGATCACATTGTCTCGAGTATCCATGGCATGGAAATTCCATATACAATGTGAAGGACTTGAAAGATCTCTTTCAAAACAAAATTGACCAAAGGAAGTTGGCGCTAAAGGACAAGCTTAGGAAAATCAAGGAATAGGGCGAGACGATACCAACATACTTGGTGAAGTTCACTCAATGTCGAGATGAGCTTGGAATTGTTGGTATGACCATAGAAGATGATGACTTGGTGAGCCTAGCACTTCTAGGCCTTCCCAAGAGCTGGCATAGTTACCATGACTCGGTGAATAGGAGGGATAAGTTTCCATATTGGGAGCGACTTTGGTCAGATTTGGTACAGGAAGAATTCAGGTAGAATACTAGGGATGGATCCTCAATCTAGACCAATGAAGAGAAATATTGTTCCTTGGCCAGTAAAGAAAAGAAGGCCAAGGGAAAGAAATCCCAAGGTGAAGCGGGCAAGAAAGACTTGTCCAAGATCAAATGCTTTCACTGTGATGAGCATGGCCACTATGCTATAAATTGTCCACATAAGAAAAGAAAGAAGGATTCTGCTGTTGCAACAGGTGAAGGATTGGCTTCACATTTCGAGCTTGATTTTACTCTCATTGCATGCATGGCCAACACTGTAATGGGATGCATGTAGTATTTAGACAGCGGTGCCTCATTCCATATGACGAGGAATAGAGATATCTTCAGTAACTTGGAGGAGAAGGACCTCCAACAGAGCATAGATTTTGGAGATGATTCGATGACGAGAGGTATAGCTCTATCGACATAGGTATAGTTACCTTTAAGAGGGAGAATGGCTCCCATCTCAGACAAACAGATGTTTTGTATGTTCTAGGCCTAAAGAAGAATCTTGTCTCTATAATGGTATTGGAAGAACATTGTTATGAAGTAATGTTTAGAAGAGGAAAAGTTTTCCTTAAACACATAGCCACGGGACAAGTGAAGCAGATGAGTGTAAGAGTCAAGAACCTGTATGCTCTTGAGGTTGAGGACGCATACAAGGCTTTGAGAAGCAAAGCAGTGGTTAATGACTTGGTGGTTGAGAGGGAGAAATTATCTCTCAACACGCAACCTTAGAAGCAGTATCAAAAGGTTGGAGAAGCCACAATTGGAGAAGTAGAGAGGAGACCAAGTGGAAGAGTCCACTCTAGCAGAGACCTCCAAGAGGGGTGAATTTCGAGCCAGAAGGGCAGAGGGAGTACATGCATCTATACCTCCAGGTGTGAGGTGGGGTGATGTGTAGAATTAAACTAAAGAAGAAATTTGGGTGCGATTCATTGAGATAGTGTGTCTCATCGATCGAACCTGGCTACGAGGAGCCCATATTACAATAGTAGCAAGAAGGATTAGTTAGATTGATGCAGTCAGATGCCAGGAAGATCGAAATCACAGTGATAGGTGTCGGATATTGGAGTCCAGATCAAATTTGGCAGCATTGCAGAGTGTATGGATGCAGATGTCAACAATGCAGAGAGTCCAATAGACATGTGCAGTAGGTACCAATAGTCATAAGACTCCGATGACAGATTCATTATACTAATTCATTTGTTTGGAGGCTATTCAGTTTCAGAAGTGTTTCATGCAAGAGTTGCATGTGCGAACAACACCAGAGACATGTTGCATGAAAGAGTTGCATGTGCAAATGAAAGAACATTCCAAAGGTACCAGATCAGGATAGAGAAATTCCTTTCTTGTTGAGAGGGAATGTTGAAATTTGCAACAAGAAACAATGAAATTGGCATTCAGAAACAACATGAAAGCACACACACACTAGTGTGGGATCACAGGTCACACAGTTATGGGTCCCAGCGATACATTAGTGTGCAAGCCAATTTATTAAATAAATTGGAAATGTCTCTAATTTAATTTTCCCTTAATTAAATTGGACGATAAATTGTAATCTTAACTCAGAAATAGTTGTAATAGTTAATTGAGTGTGATAGACTCAGTTAGCTCATGGAATTTGAGTTGAGGGTGGTTGGTGAGCTATGCAGAGTGATTCTATTTGTTTTTTAGTCCAATTTGAAGTTAGTGTATTAGTTTAATGCATGGTGAATCAATTAACTCAATTAAGTGAGTTAAAATTAGTTTAACTAGTTATAACTGATTGTTGCACTAGTGAGAGGTCAAGTGAGTTAAATCAGATTTAATTCACATGCCATTGTCAAGCAAGTGATGATTTACTATTAATAGCTACATGTATTTTAGTTCTGATGAAGACCCAGTTAAGATAGAGGTTAAAGGGAACTTACCTATCAGTTGTATTTTTAGAAAACTATCGAAATGCAGTTAAAACACCATAGGATTTCCCATGATGTTAGTGCAGTCAAGGAAGGATGAAATTCCTAAAGAATAAGGATTGCATTCCACATGAATTGCATGAGAAAGGCGGGCTGAAGACAGGCTGAGAATTGACTAAGTAATAGCCCAGTTTTGTCTGGATCAGTGTGAGACAGTTAGGATAGTGCATCAGACTCTTTTGAGAAGAGTGCATTGTATTGTTTCATGATTCCTTGGTTCATTATATAATAGAGATAGAGGGGTTTTGAGCAGCAAGATTTCCCTATGAAAATTATTTGTGTTGTGGATTGATTTGCTTCTTTCTCTTATTTGGTGTGATTATGCGACCGTGTTTAATTTCTGCATAATTAATTAAAGAAGGATTGAGTATTTTGCTCTAGTATATTACATGATCAGATTGAATCCATTAAAATACATATTATTTGTATAATTTCTAAAAAAAATACTTATCAACTAATGAAAATAAATCAATTTACATTTAAAAATCAATTTTATTTTTTAATTTTTAATTTTCAAAATATTTAATTTAATATTATTTTTTCCAAAACATTAATAAATTTTATAGAATAGGTTAAAACTTTTCAACCCTAATTAAAAATAATAATAATAAAATAAAATAAAAAACAATATAATTAAAAATCAGATTATCAAAAATACTTTTCTTTGAAGATAATTTAGAGTAACATTCCATAATGATAAAACAAAAATATCACTTAAAAAAATATTTGAAAAGACTATTATCTATATCGTATATTTCATGAAGTCAATTCTAAAAATGCAAAAATATGAGCTTTATTATCTTAATGGTTTCCTAATTCACGTTATCTATGTTTGTTCTTATCTACTTTGTGTTTGTAAATACTAGATATTTTAAATTTTATTATATTGTTATCTATATCTTATATTTCATAAAGTCAATTCTACAAATGCAAAAATATCAGCTTTATTATCTTAATGGTTTTCCTAATTCACCTTATGTGTATTTGTTCTTATCGACTTTGTGCTAGATGTTTTAAATTTTATTATATTATTTGTTTAAAGAGTGTATACTTTAGTTTTTAGACTCTTCTTCTTATTTTATATTGAAATTCTATATTAATTTTAACTATATTTTAAGTTATAATTATTTTATTTAAAATATATATATTAAAAAATAAATGATAAAATAAACACAAACTTCCCATTTTTACATTCATTTTCCAAAAGAAATAACTATAATACATATTAATACTTTGCCTTAAAACAATCTATATTTTTGTGACACTCATATACAAAATAAAATAAAAAAATTACTTATTACTTTAAAATTTTAACCCTTAAACCAAAGTTAAAACTTACCATAACTTTCTAACTCCTACCAAAGTTAAAACTTACCAAAACTTTCTATTGGTATGATACATTCCACAAATGTTATTTTTTTTTCTCCATACATCATTTAAGTTACCAACTTAACCAATATATACGTTATAACCTCATTACACCATAGCATTCTTATTCATACTATAAGGTTGTTTCATTTGGAGGCTCATTGTTTTAATTCCACCAACATTACACTTTATGGTTAACATGAGTTTATACCTCTCGTTTTTTATGAAATATTTACCCTCATTACCAACGAGGCAACACTGGCACATTAAACAATTAAATGTGAATGTACTGGCTATTAACTCCATATGACAGCTGTGAGATCTCTTAACAAGATCTGTTGCGAATTTTGATGGTCTCCGCTGCATCTCCACCGTGGAATTGTAATAGATCTGCGCCTAGCAATTTAGGCGGGAGAAGCATTGTAATCCCCGCCAACCCTAAACCTCTCGGCTTATTGTCTCTACTCCTTTGTTGAGAGCTTGTTTCGTTCTGAGGGTTGGCTTTCCTGTGCTTGTGAATTATGGCTACACCTTCTTTGCCTTTTCTAGACTTGCAAGAGTTTCATGGGTTAATTTCTCATGGTTCTGCAACGATTTATAGAGGAGGTGCCGAGGTTATTTGCAAAGAAATTCTGGACCATCTCGTCCATTGTTGTCAATGCAACTTCCTCGGTTCTGGCTCTTTTGCTCCTATGCAGGTAATATTTCCTATGCATCTGTACCATTTTCCTCAATGCATAAACAGGTTTTAATGCAAGCTTTTCAGTTGTTGTTTTCTACTGTTAATATATCCTTCCTTGTGTTTTTCTGCATTTGATTGTAGGCTCAAAGTGCGATAGTCGAAAAGTAGGAACAAACTCTCTCACTCAGGTAATTCTCTTATTGAAATCTCATTTTTATTGGCATTGTTCTTCCTTTATTAAAAAAATGCGTTTAGCATTTCTCGACTAGATTTCTTATAGACATGCCTTCCTTGGATTTTTATGCAGGATTACACTTTCAAGTCGGCATTTTCTACCGTTAACTCGTCTCTCTTTGGCACACAAAGTAGCATTTTACTGATTTGCTTCATTCATGGCTAACGCACTAGCCTTTCTCCAGGTACTTATGAATTCACATCCCTGCAATGGGGTTTAAGGTCTCAGGCGGTTTCTAAATTTCTTAGGGTTAAGAACTTTGGGACAAGATTAACTGCTAGCCTATTTGAAGTCTTACTCCTATTTCTCTTGTTTATATTATACTATTAAGATATAACTTAGTCCCAGTACTTTTTCTCCAGGTACTTATGAATTCACATCCCTGCAATGGAGTTTAAGGTCTTATGCAGCTTCTAAATTTCTTAGGGTTAAGAACTTTGGGACAAGCTTAACTGCTAGCCTATTTGAAGTCTTGTTCCTATTTCTCTTGTTTATATTATACTGTTAAGGTATAACTCAGTCCCAGTACTTGAGGACTTCGAATATATTGCCGCACCTCCATTTTGTAATGGACATATCTTTTTATTTATTAAGACAAGTTTACAGAGGGTTTCTTTCCTAGGAATCATCCCTTGCTTTAATTCAATCTTTGTTTTTGGATATGGCTTTTGCTTAAGATATGCCAGAACTATTTTATGAGTCTTTTGAACTGTATAAATAATGTTAAGCACAGTGACTCACTTATATTTTAAATGGTATTAGAAACACCGGTTTTAGTTTTTATAGTAACCTGAATTTACTTATTGTGCTAATTCCCTCTGTATGTATTTTCTTCCATTTCTTGCTTTCTAAGCGAAAAACTATTACATAAGCATTCTTGTTATTTATTTCATGCTCGATTTCTTTAAACATATATAAGCGCACTACTTTTCTATAGTTTAATCTCAACTCTGATTTTTTCGGTACTTAAATATATGTTCTTTTGTCTAATTTCTTTTATGAAAAGTTTAGTATAGACGGTGTTCAGACCACCTTATGACTCTGTCCGTGTATAGTGAATTTCTGAGAGGCGACTAGTCTTGGGTTGGGGTTTCACCCGAACCCTCGACTGACAGCCTACACTGTTTAACTAAATTTTAATGAAAAATCTTTTACAGTGTTGTAAGCATGTAACACTTTACAGTTTATACTCGTATATAGATAATGCATAGTTTAAGATTATGTAAGGACTGAGGGTTCTTTATATCTTTTACTGTCTTCACAATTTATAATGCTACCTTTCATTTTTTTAGTCCACCGTTTTCCAAGAAATACCTTCATTTACTGTTCGAAAAAAGTGTACTTTAAATCTTATATTCCAGATTCATAAATCTGTTCTGTTCATTACTTCTCTACCACACCGTCACCGATGCATATCTTCAGAAATAGTTATTCTTAACATAACTACGATACTTAAAGAAAAACAGATACAATATAAAAGCTCACATAGGAAGAACTCAAACAGTAATCCCTGAGACACTTATTAACCAAATATTAATATTGTAGAGTCTCATTCATTTCTACACATGCCCAACATATGATCCTGCCTTTCGATTCCAAATGGATAAATACCTGTAAATAATTTTAACCAGGATTTCACTAAATCCTCTAAAATACTGAAATTGCATATGTACTTATCTGTATTTTAAATTTTGTAGCTGTGGTTCTCCCAACCTTCAAGAGAGTCGATTATGTCCTCCTCTTTCCCCTGCGTTTCAGTCCTGGATGGTACAGATTAACAGTGGATATTTGTGTTGTGAATGCAGGACGCCCAGTCCAATCAGTACCAAAAAAAAAATCAGGATTGCTGAGTGTTTTCCACTGGTCTCTACCAGCTCTGGAAATCCACACTCTCCCTTAAGCAAAGAACAGAACCCCTACTCCTCACTGGGATTCGTCTCTTATCCCAGAGGAGCAGGTAATTGTTTCCAACTATCCCCAACCACTTCCAACCACTTTCCAGTTCTTGGAAAACATTTACCATCAACTTTTATTTTTTTATGAAGTTAATTCCCATAACTGATTTATTATTCATAATTAATCATTGATAAAAATAACTTTTCAGCAAAATAATAATAATTCCGGTCTTTTTCTTAAAACAATAATTAAAAATGTCTTTTAACTAATTAACAACTAGTTATCTTTAATACACAATTTTGTATTTTAAAAATAATTAGAAATTTATAATGAACATAATAATGCCAATATTACCTACTTTGATAATAATTTTTAATAACAAAACCGTATAAAGTTTCAATGTGTTTGGCTTTATACATTATTTTCTATACTCAACAAATTCATATTGACGTACACTTTGTCAGCCAGCCTTGTACACTTTAACCAATGGTTAAAAAATATATAAAATTGTGAAATTATAAATATTACTTTGATTTTTAATAACAAAACCGTATGAAGTTTCAATGTGTTTGGCTTTATACATTATTTTCTATGCTCAACAATTTCATATTGACGTACACTTTGTCAGCCAGCCTTATACACCTTAAAATATATAAAATATTATAAAATTGTGAAATTATAAATATTACTTTAAATTTTAGAACAGTATATTGAAATATATTTTTATGAAATTTTCTCAAAAACTTTATAAAACCAGCTTTACAAATAAAACTGAATACCATTGTTTTCATTTACTCCCGGTCACCTCACAGGTTGATGGGACAGGATTTAATACAGAGACGAACAATGTGGCAATTCACGACAATCAAACTAAATTTGAACCTACTATTTTATGTTAATTTATATTTTTGTTTTTTTTATATATATTTTTTAATTTATCTAAAATTTGATACATATTTGTTAAAATTATAAATTTGATTTAATTACAATAAAAAAACACACTTTCATATAAATTTGATTTAATTACAATAAAAAAACACACTTTCATATAAATTTGATTTAATTACGGTAAAAAAATACACTTTAAATAAACAGAATATCACACAATCTTACTCACAATTACATATTTTCATTCCCAACCAAAATCTCATAATTCGCCACCAAAAAACATAAAATTGTTCATAAAAGAATACAACCCGTTCCTAAGCGTGGCAAAACGATCATACAACCCGTTTTGTATCTAACCCGAAAGAACGAATCCATATGAAGTGGGTAATTAAACAGAGAAAATTTTGATAGTATGATATGGGTTTATAATTGCATCAAGTATTTTATGTTTTATTTTTTTAAATTAAATTGTGATATTGCAATTTTTTTCAAAATGGTAATATTTTATTATTAAAATTAACAATATTGTGATAGATATTTTTTAGTAGTATAAATTATGATTATCGTGGTTATATATATAGTTTAATTTATAAATGAAATAGATTGTTTCATTATAATTTAGTAAAATAATTTCAAGAAAGAATATGATTTTTGAATGTATAAATAGATTCAGCACTCTCAAATTTTTTGGGGCATTTATATTTTACAGATAAACAACTTAAACTCAATTTTTTTAAAATCTCTATAAAATTTTAGTTAAAACTAAATAAAAAAAATGTTGGGTATGAGTACCTTGAATTGGAGAATTTCAATAATTTCAAGTGTGTAGATTAAAGAATTTCAATTATTTCAAATGTTCAAGTAAATTTTTGTCAAAAAAAAAAAAAAAAATTCTAGAAAATGAGGGTCAATGTTACACCAAATATAACTATTTTATAAATACCACTAATTAATTAATTACAACATTTTTTCCACTAAAAACAAACTATTTACCAAACTATGATAACTAACATCTTTTAACTTTCTTTTCCTTTTAATTAAAATTTGACAATATAATTTTTTAAAAATCAATATTTCATATTATTTAAAATATATATTTAAATATAAAAATAAATGTAACCCTAATTCTCAACTTTATTGATTTAAGAAATCTCAAAAAAATAATGCTAAAATTTTGCCAAAACTCCAACAAAATTAAAATATAGCCAGAAATTAAATAAAACATTAGAAAAAGGTACCAATGGGAGGCATTGGAATCTCTCCTTTGAGCGTTAATCTAAAAACCGGTTACAGAGCTTTACGGCGGAGGCGTTCTCTTTGTTGGCTTTGGGTGGGCAGAGACTGTTCACCCCAGCCAATGAGAAGCTTTTCCTATCGCCCTTCTAACCAATAAAATTTAGACATGTGGCACCTCCTCAAACCAATAAAAAACTTCCATCTATCAGCTTGTCAACTCTGTCAGTTTGCAGGTTGCGTAGGCCTCCTGCGTTCCCTTTGCACGGTCGAAAGGTACCAATGGGAGGCATTGGAATCTCTCCATTGAGCGTTAACCTAAAAACCCGGTTACAGATCTTCCATGGATATGGATTATCTTAACAAAACCAAAATTTAAATATATTCTATATGCCCACTCCAATATTCATTCGAAGCTATGATTTAAATAATCATTTGCGCTTATTTATTATTTCACGGTGGGTCATTATTATTTATTATTTTTAACGAATAATCATTTGTGGTTATTTATGATTTCTTAGTGGATCATTATTATTTATTATTTTTAACTTCCTTAACACAGGAGGAATCTGAATACAATATTTATTATTGAATTTAATAATATATATTATAAAAAGTTAAGAATTTTTTTAATGTTAAATTAGAAAATTATATATTATAAAAATAGAATTTTTTTAAATATTAAATTAATTTAATCAATTTAAAATTCAAATTCTATCCGTTTTGTCCTCATATTTATGTAGTGATATGCTTAAAGTAAAATTACAGATACGAGAATGCAATTGTCTTTTTTATTTAATTAATATTTTTTTGTCCTCATATTTATGTAGTGATATGTTTAAAGTAAAATTACAGATACATAAATGCAATTGTCTTTTGTATTTAATTAATTTTTTAATCATTAAAATATATAAAATGACAAATGCTTTAATCTTTTAACTTATTTTTTTTTAATTATTTTTTAAAATAGTACATGCCGACATTATATATAAAACTCAAAATCAATTTATTGGCCTTTGGGTTCAAACGAAAAGATCCTTCATTTGTCATTTCAATTCCCTGATATTTAGTAATCCAGTGCCACTAATTATTAATGCTGAAGTCAAACGGAAACGGAGACGAAACAGAAAGGAAATGAGACAGAACAGATGGAATCAAGGATTGTTTTTTAAAAATTAACGTACATGTCCACATTACAGGTAAAACTCAAAGTCAATTTATTGACTCTGCCTTTTGATTCAAATTTTCCATTTGTCATTTGAATTCTCTGGTATTTGGTAATCCACCGAGACGAAAAAGAAAGGAAAGGAGACAGAACAGAGAGAATCAAGGCAGTGGCATTTCGAGATTGTCAAAGGTGGTGGAAAAAAAAAATGATGGCCAATAAAATTATTGAGTATAGATGAGGTGCATGTGTATATATATTCAAAACTAATAAATAAATGAATGATAATGAAATTCAAAGATTAAAATATTTGTTTATATGTTTATTTTAATTTATAAATGAAATAGTTATTTTTATTTGAATTTTACTCTACAATTTCAATAAAGATTGTAATTTTTTAATATTTAAAATACATTTTTGAATTTAAATATGAATTCAATATACTAAAAAAAATCTATAAAATTCTATAAATTAAACAACTTAAACTCAAGTTTTAAAAAATTTTCAGAAATTTTATTTAAAATTAATTAAAAAAACATGCTCTGGAAAAGATCATTTCATTATTAATATATATAATTGAAATATTACAAATTTAATATTTATTTTTATAAATATATAAATTTATAAAATTTAAGTGTATGATATATATAAAAAATTAACATATACATATATAAAAATAATAAATAACAAAAATATTTAAAGATTAATTTTTTTTTATAGTTTATAGAGATATGTTTTATATATTTAATTTTTATATTTTATTGAAATATTAAGTTGTTATTATAATTTTTCATATTTATATAATACATATAAATATAGATAATTTAAATGTGTATACTATAAATAAAAACTTAATATATCAAAATTGTGAAGATAATGACAAAGTAGAAATGAAAAATATTATTAAAAAAAGTAGTGTTCTATATAAATTAATAAAACTACTCCACTTATTGGTCTCTCTTGTTCTCCAAGTTTGACATTTAGAGACAACATTAAGTGTAAACAACTTGAATTTTTTTTTGGTTTTAGCTGTTAGGATTTTATTGCATTTTTATTTTCTTATTACAAATCTTTTTGAATTTAATTTCATAACAAAACTAGAACAATACTAATCTTTTGGGTTTTCAATATTAATAATACTTTGAGTTTATTAATCTTTTGGGTTTGTAATATTAATTCCTTGGGTTTTGGATCCATTTGGATTTTAATATGAATAATCTCTTAGGTTTATTGATCCCTTGAGTTTATAGTATCAGTCCATTTGGTTTATATTATTGATTCCTTTATGAAAATTGGAATCTCTATGGTTTATAATTCCTTGGGTTTATATTATTGATCCCTTTATGAAAAATGTAATCTCTATGGTTTATAATCCCTTGGGTTTATAATATTAATCTCATAGGTTTATAATGTTAATCCTTTTGGTTTATTTATCCCTTGGGTTTATAATATTTTATATTATTGATCCCTAATGTAATATTTAGGGTTTATAATCCATTGAGCTTATAATATTAATCTCAAAGGTTTATAATGTTAATCTCTTATTGGTGGGATAATAATATAAATAATTCAATGGGTTTATTAATCCCTAGGGTTTCCAATATTAATGCCTTGGATTTATTAATCCCTAAGGTTTTTAATATTAATTCTTTAGATTTATAATATTGATCTCTTGAGTTGTTTATTATTATTATTATTAAAGAAATAATTGTTATTATAATTATTTATTATTATTATTACTATTAATAAATAATAATAATATTTACATGTTTATATTATTACTATTATTATTATTAACCAATTTTTTATAATTTTGTATGTGTTCTTAATATTAATCCCCTCCATTTTTAATCCTTAACATTTATAATATTCATATCTTGGGTTTGAAATATTAATTCTTGAGTTTTTAATCCTTATAGTTTATAATATAGATCCATTAAGTTGTTTGTTGTACATACACATATGACGTGGTCTCTATGGTGAGAAGAACCATATGATGCGTTCTTTGGGAATATTAGTGTTCATAAGGAGAAAAGTATCCTTTGTCTCGTGACTACTCCAAAGCAGTTTAGGGTTTAGGGCTCTATCTCCTGACTGCTCCGTAAGCATGCAACAACCACTCCATGGGTATTGATCTCGATCCTGATGTTGATGTTGACGCACTTCTACTTCTACCGCACTACGCTCCTCCACATGAGATAAAACCGTGTTATAGTTCGGGAGTTCTACGATGAGAAGAACCATACGATGTGGTCTCTACAGTGAGTAGAACCATACGACATGGTCTTTGCGGTGAGAAGAACTGCAATCTGATCTCTGGGATGGGATAAAATTTTTTTAGAGTTTCGCGAGTTCTGTGTTGAGAAGAACCATAAGACGTGGTCTCTACAATGAGAAGAACCATACGGAATTTTCTATGCTAATATTAGTGTTCACAAGGAGAAAATTATAATCCATCTCACGACCGCTCCATAGCAGTTTAGGGTTTAGGGCCATGTCTCCTTATTGCTCTGTAACCACGCAACAACTCACAACAACAAACATTACAACCAATTAAACCTGCATTATAAATGCCACTTTGACAGGTGCATGTGTTCTCACTTACTCTCCTATAATTAACTATAATATTTGATAATAACCACAAATCGTTAAAAAATAAAATAATCTCACTCCAGACTAAGCTCTAAGGAATAAAAGGTAGAATTCAAGAAATCGAACATAGTAAACAAGAAATAGTTAAAGAAAATGACACTTTGTAAAGAGAGATGAAAAATCGAAAAAAAAACTACATAATAACTTAGCCCTAAATAACACAGATTATAAATTACAAATTAAACCCGTAAAAGAAGAAATTAATAAATTAATTGTACTCGACCATGAGCACCACAAAAGAGGCTCACACCTTATAATTTTCGGTATAGAAAATCAAAATAATGAAGACACATTAGAAATAGTTAAAGAACAATTAAAGACAAAATCCGAAATTCAAACAACTCATCTCACAGAAGAAATAAGGGTAAGAAAACTACTTGAGCACAAACACAGACTAATCCTTGTCAAGGTCAGTTATAATGACCATAAATTAGATGTACTTAGAAAATCCCTGAGCCTAAAAGGAACAAAAATATTTATAAATGAAGATCTCATTCGAGAAGACCAGGCTTAACTTAGGAAAGATGTCCAAAAGGTCAAGAAGGCAAGAAAATAAGGCAAATTGGCAACCATTAGGAACATAAAAGCCATTATTAGAGATACATTAAAAAACACGAGTGATAAATAGGGAATATCATCACTATAGATCCTCTTCTGGAATTGTCGTGTTTTTCCATGGTGTAAAGGTCCTATGTTAAGTTGGATCCCAAGTGATATTGATCTTATTCTTTTAGTTGAAACTTGGGAACATGACGAATCTAGGGTCCCTCACCTTGAAGGATTCAGTCTTTGGTTAGCTTGGAATAAGAAATCCTCAAGAAGATGTTTTGGTGGTATAACATGTTATATTAGGAACAATGTTTCCTCTCACATCCAACTTCATAAAACCGACCGCTTCAATCAGTACATTTGGATCAAGATCTCTAATTCTACAACCAATAGGATCTTTATTGCAATATTTTATTTCGCCTGTATCAACTCTACATCTTATAAGAAAAAAAACTTGGATAACCATTGTCCTTTCAATACCTTAGAAAAAAATATCTACAACCTAAGGAATGAAGGTAATATCCTTTTGCTTGGGGACTTTAATTCTTTAACTGCTACTAACCAAGCTATTATGTTAAGTAACAACTCTAACCTCGACCCATTTTGACTTGACAAGGATGGTAACTTAACTAATAGATTTAAGGGAAAATATGAAAACATAATCGAGAACTTATTAGACACCGCGCTCCTCAAACTTGGTAGTTCCCAGGTCCTAATAATTAGTAATGGTATTAACAAGTGGCCTCTCTCTGGTCAGATGACCTATTTCCATGGGCCGGGTAACAATGTCGTGGATTATGTGATTTTTGAAACTCATTTTCTCAATCGTATTATAAAATTTGAGCTACTTAACGAGTACAATCCTGAATTTGACCACAAACATTTCTCTTTATCCCTCAATCTTGTTATGCATACCGCCCACATGCAGGAGATCAGTGAAAGAAAAAGACACATCTGCTTTGAGAGAAGTAATGCCAACATTTTCTTAAGGGATTTAGGCTCTCTGGCTTATAATAACAACATTGATCAAACCTATCACCATTTTACTACTACCCTTTCCACTACCATTAGCAAGTTCTTTGATGAGACATCATATAAGCAGAATCATAGAACTTCCAAACCTTAGTATGACAAACACTGTAAAACTGCCAGGAAATCGATCAGACATGCCCCTAATGAAATCATTAAGCTTCAAAATATAAGTATATACCAATACCTCATCAAGAGGAATAAGAGATCATATATTAATAAGAGATAAGAGCATCTTCTCCACCTCTCTAAAATTTCACCCATAAAATTTTGGCATAATGCGCTTGTTCGTAAAACTAAAGATAATCATTCCATTCACTTAGAAAATTGGGATAGCTATCTTAATAAGTTGTATGACTCTCGGAACACCATGGGCACCATCTTAAACACTCATATTAAGGAAGATATATTTTCTCTTGATGACGTTGAGTCTGGGATTAATAAGATTGCTAATGGGAAAGCTAAAGATATTGGAGGATACCAAGCTAAGATATTTAAAACGGGAAGATATATCCTCATTCCCCATCTCCACAAGCTTCTCAATTTGGTTGTAAAGCATGACTTCCCTAACCTTTGGATGCAAAGCCCTATTGTGCCTATCTTTAAAAATTGAGACAAAAATGTTCCCTCTAACTACATGACCATTATGATTAGCCACAACTTAGCTAAGCTTTATGGGCTCATTTTAGAAAATAAGCTTAGCCTTTGGCTTGAGGACTAGGGTAAAAGGGCTAAAGGGCAAGCAGGTTTTAGGAGACATCACTCGAATATCGACCACCTTGTCACTTTCAGGACCATTGCAGTGGAATGTCACAATAGTAAAACATATCTCTTTTTTTGTTTTGTGGACTTTAGAAAATATTTGACACTATCCCTCGAGATAAGCTCTCAGCGAGACTTGAAGAGATCATGGTTCCTCGTGAACTGAGGATTGTTGTGATCTGCCTCTACGATACTATCATTGCCAACCTTAATACCAACGAAGGGTGGTCTAAAGATATTAAATGCAATATCGAGGTTAAGCAAGGATGTCCCCTATCCCTTACGATTTTTGGTATTTACATTGATAAGCTAGAGGAGTGTCTAGAAACTGCGGGTTGTAAGGGTACCGAGCTCACTGGCATAATCATTACTCTTCTCCTTTATGCTCATGATATTTTTCTTCTTGCAAAAATCCATGATGACCTAGATAAGCAGCTTGACACTCTTCATGTCTACTGCTCCAAGATGGGTATGACATTTAATACTAACAAGACTAAAATCATGATCATTAAATCCAAAAAGATCACCCATGGTAGTTTTGTCTATGATAACCATTGTCTAGGGAAATTTTCTTCTTATAAATATTTGGGTATTGACTTTCCCCATCATCTCAATTGGAATTATAGCATCAAGAAAAGAATTATTGGAGGTTGGGAAGCTTATCATGAGCTTGAAAACAATTGTAAGTCAGTAGATCTTTACATTTGGAGTAAAAAAAGGTTCCTCTTTGAGACTCTTGTCACCCCTATTCTCTTATACAACAGTGAAGTTTGGGGTTGCAGTATATCTAGAGAGTCATGGAGAAATATTGAGACGATCCAAAAGAAATTCATAATCTATAACCTCAAGATCAAGGGAAATACTCCTTATCCTATCCTATTGATCCAAGCTGGCCTATTCCCAATTGAAAGTATGGTTATGTTTAGATATTTGATGTATAAGAAGAAGATTTACAACATGGAATCCAAGAGACTCCCAAAAATTGCTTCTAACTTTAGTGAAAACCCACACCTACACCTTAAGCACGACTGGCATAAGGATGCTCAGTCTTGGCTTAACCTTTGGGGGATTGAGGAAGAGATCATCATGGGAAGCAAGGATAATATCAAAGATACTGTTACCTCCAATTATAAGGACAAGATGTGGGATGATAAGGAGCTGGAGTGTAAAAGGAAGTTAAGATACTATAAGGAGGTGATCAACCCCACCCTTGATAACCATAATTATCTCTCTATGTTGACCAACACTAAGAAGAAAATGAACATCACTAAGATAAGAACTAATTCTCATGAGCTTTGAAGTGAGACCGGACGGTGGTCTATTCCTAAGACTCCCTCAGACAATAGAATCTATGAGATTTGTGATAATAAGAAGGTGGAAGATGAAAAAAACTTCATTTTAGACTTCCCGGCTCTTGCACACATCTGCTCTCAATTCCCTATCATTAGCCACACCTCCAATCTTCTTGACTTAATAAGCCAGCGCAACTATAGCAATCTTGGAGCACTTCTTTCCCTTCTCCTTGATCACATTGATCTTAGTACATCATCATTATCATCATCATCTTGTTAATTAAAACTATTATTATTATATATTTATCAATATATTTCAACCACATACCTATACATATATAATTAAATTTATTAATATTAATTATGCACATACTAAAAACTATTATTATAACTTTTTAAATATAATGTAAACATATAAATATTTTTTTAAATTAGTATCTTCATAAACTGTAAATAAAATGGCCTTATTAACTACCATTATTTTTACAGCTTCCAATCTCGAAATTGTTGCCACCTTGACTCACCCAATCTGGTTGTGGAATGATGCGAAATTCACATGTCACCTTATTCTCCCCTTTTATTTATTTTTTTATTTTTTTAATCTCGAAATTGTGTCCACCTTGACTTGGCCTTTTAGCCTCGAAATTTCTACCACCTTGACTCAGCCAATTTGGTTGTGGAATCCTGCGAAATTCACATGTCACCTTTTTCTCGCCTTTTACTTTTTCTTTCCTCCTATGTTTACAATTAGGCTCCCAAGAATCTTGAAATTGTTGCCACCTTGACTCACGCAATTTGCTTGTGGAATGGCGAAATTCACATGTCACCTTATTCTCCTGTTTTACATTTTTTTTCAATCTCGAAATTTCGCATGTCACCTTATACTCGCCTTTTACTTTTTCTTTCCTCCCATGTTTGAAATTAGGCTCCATTCGGGCACAAAACTCTAGCAGACTTGATATTTGTTGGAAATTAATTCCAACTGCTGAAGTCAAATAGCAGTAATTGCAGAAGTGAGAGATCAGCGGCACATTGAAGCCTAAGCAAAGGCGGTTGCCGCTGTCTTAATGCAAATTGCAAAAGGATTGGAAAGGCGCACAGGAGTACTACAGAGTAGATATGTTTTGACCCCTTTGATATTTAATCTAAGGCGGTAGCCGATTTCATAATGAGCAGAATTAAATGTTCAGACTCAAAGTCTCGCCAGTAAGCGTAGAGATTTGATTACAGGTTAAATCAGGCTTTAAATCCTTACCAATTTAATCAGCGGAGTAAATGACTTAGGCAGTAATCGCAAGTCTTACTCACAGTGTTTTGTTGATGTGGTGAGTTCCGCAAGCGGAACGGTTCATATATATTTCACAGCAGAAATATTTTAAAAATTTCAAGTGTCTTGTTGATGTTGGAGGCCCGGTGCGATTACACACATCGCAATCGGAACTTATATAACAATCTCCCTCCACCAAAGCCGAGGTTTGCGGGTGGTCCCACAGACCACGCGGCATTGTTTTATACAGTCGCAAGTATTGAATCCGGGGAGTTTTATGTTAAGGCCCGATTTCAAATGGCGGACCCGATCCATTTATATGGCGGAGTTAAAACTTTCATCGAGTCCATGGCTCAATCGCAATCGGAAGATTGAGTGGACCGCTTTGCTTTGTTATATGACACAGACCCGATGGAAGTTATGCAGCGGATTTAACTTTTGAACATCGCATCCATTTCCCAATCTGAAATCGGAACTCTTTTTTTTTTCAAGGCTCGATCGCACAGTGTTATAACCGGACCCGATCCAGACTATAAGGCGTAGTTTATTTGTCCATCGCGTTCGGTTTTCAATCGCAATCGCGTTTTTTAGTTTGGTCGTTTTATTATGTTTAAAACATGGACCTGATGAATGTTTTAAATGGATTTAGATCACGCGTTCAAAGCGTATTGTAAAGTGGGTGTGTCAGTCTTATTAATAGATTTGTTTTAAAATTTTAATATAGTCGGTAATGTTTTTTAATGAGCGCGGCATATAAAAGCGAAAAGGCTCGAGAGGCCAATGTAATTGTTTGTATGCACAACAGTGCGAATTAAAAATACATAGCAGCGAATTTTTTCAGTGAGACAGAGTGTTTTGTTTGAGAGACAGTGAAGGTTTTGTGAATTGCGTTTACAACAGTCAACATCTTTGTAAATCCCTTTGTGTGAGGAAGAATTTGTAACAGTTTATTTTAAAGGAACAGAAGTTTGTTTTTTGAGTTGAAACTCTGTCTCTTCCTGTAAGTGAAATTTTAATTTGTCTGTGTTAAAAGGAGAGTATTACTCTCTCCATTGTTGTTCTAGAATTTTCAGAAATTCCAACAATATTTGCCTTTAGATTGTGGGTGAGAAACTTTACAAGATTACAAAATGAATTAAGCAAACCAAACAACGTGATACGGAACTGAAGCACATTGTAGCCATTCCTAACCAGATTGCAAGAAGATCATCGAACTATACCAGAAGCACGGGCCATCTTTGATCTTCAGATGTGGGATTGGGTATCTAAGCACAAATAAACTAAATGCATTATTTTATTGAAAGCATTTTACTTACCATTATGGAAGGAGGCAAGCTTAGAATCAAAAAAATATCGCAAAAGATAGATAAATCTATTGCAGAGGCACCAGTTAAAATGGTGTTCACCAGAGCCGGTGATTATTTACTTTCACCAACCGAAGGTTATTGAACTGAAAGAAAAAACTTCAAACAGCTAGTCCAAAAGCTCATAGGCTAAGATGACAATGACAAGCTGAAGAAAAAAAAGAGAAAGGAAGCAAAAAACATTAATGTATCAAGCAAAAGTTGTTTTAGAGGCTTCACCGGATCTTTTAATCGTTATGGCAGATCCACCCACCCAACCTATACGAAATGAAGCTGGCTCGGCACTGCCATCATCTTTAGTTGATTACTTGCACGGACCTCTCATTATTAATGGGACATGAAACTTGCAACTTATGCCTCCTCTAGCATTCGGATTGTTCCTTCGAAGAAAACATATTTTGCTGGAGCGACAGATGTTAAAACGAAACAGAGGCAGTTGATTGAAAATCGGTGGTATAACTCTACCAATAATAGTCGCAGCTATGAACAAGACTGCACCCACATTGTTTGGAGAACAACTACTAACATTGCTGCGCCATCATAAATTCATCACATTCCATTACTACCCTTCCGGAAACTATAATGTCAGAAGAAAGACCATACTGAACCTTGGTGCTCAATTTTTACTATTCACTTTCTCATTCCGGTTTCCAGTTTCATCTTCTCTTGCGGGATTTATGACTCCACAATATATAACATAAATTATTAGATCATATTTATTTCAAGATAGACGTATTTCACTATTTTCAATAATAATAGCGCATAAACTTGTTTGAGATTCATATGGATGGGTTTATTTTGATGTAACAAAATTTGGGAAACCAAATTGAACATCAATTATGCATGAACCAACCGACGGGCCTGGTTCATTAATGGAGAGTAAATAATGGAGTGTCTTGGATAAAATTTGTTTTCATATTTCTATTAATCTAGATAAAATTTCTCTCTTTAATTGATAGGAAGTTCCCAGCGATTCATAACACTTAGAATGTAGATATATTTCTCAAATTTAGGATCAGAGACGAGGCATTGAAGCCTGGGTTAAAAACTTGTTCCCTAAAAGAGTTATGGGTAATTTTAAAATCAAATTGAGTTTCAAAAATAGACAAAACAATATGTAAGAGATGGTAACGTCAATACATACTAACAAACAAAAAAAGGGCCACTGACGCTTACACGGACCTATCAACATTGCCAACCAAACTTTCATTCATAAGTTTCCTTTGTCGATTGCATGCACATTTAAAATTTGGTTATATTTTATTGCTAGTATTTTACTCAGCATGATATGACTATGGTTATATTGTATTCCTAGTATTTGGTTATGTTTTATTGCTAGTAAAAATTAGTGAAAAACTTCTATCACAATAACCTAAAGTACTTATATACATTTACAACGTAACAATGTATATAAAATTGCATATAGTAATGATGAAAACAATTTCAAGTAATGAGGCATTGTGTAATTTGATAACAATTTATATGAATTGTTCAATTTTGCTATCAAACAATTAGATAAGTTTATACTTTTTATTGATAAGCTTGACTGAATTGTATTAAAATTTTTGATATTGAAACATTTATTTAATGAAACACATGTATAGATATACATTAGTACACAAACATCTAGTTGATTATGCTATGTAAAACTTTAACAAGATATGTAATATCCTAGTATCTGTACATTATTTTCACCTGTTCAATTTGATGTTAGAAAAGTTATGATTTTCAAAGAGACTGCTCCTAATATCATTAACAAAAATCATATGTGTTGTTAGTGAGATCATCAAAGAGATTATCCATATGATCCATGTGTGGAAAGATATCATGTGTACATGTTGGACTCGACAGTACCTAGTATCTCCACCTCTTCCTAGCTAAAATTGTTACATAGGTGTAAGGAATCATCAAAAAGGTCATTAAGAACATTAGGATATAAATTTGTATTGTTCATCAAATCCTCAAAGAAATTATCTATAAAACCCATACCTTGAAAGCTAGCATATCTAGGGGCCGGGCCTAATAGTGGATGGACTTGATGGGTTCCTGCATCTAACTACACTTCAATTCAAAGATTTGATGAAGCCACTGCAACATTTTTTGTTTGATTACTTACTACTTTCTTGTTAACCGATGTCTCCTTTCTATTCTTTTTCTTGTGTTGTCATTATCATATTGGCATGTGAGTTTTTGGACAAATTGAATGATGCTTTTCCTTTCTTCTTTAATAAATTTCCATGAGAAAAAGTAACTAATCACTACCACCATGGGAATCATTAACGAGTTCCTTTTGATCTTTAACTTGCATTCGGCCATAATTGTAAGTAAAAAAAATTCACTAAAATATTGAATTCAATCGATTTGTGCCCAGATATCCATTCCCATATTAACATTTTTTGTTTGATTAATTACTACTTTCTTGTTAACCGATGTCTCCTTTCTATTATTTTTCTTGTGTTGTCATTATCATCTTGGCATATGAGTTTTTGAACCAATTGAATGATGCTTTTCCTTTCTTCTTTAATAAATTTCCATGAGAAAAAGTAACTAATAACTAGCACCATGTGAACCATTAACGAGTTCCGCTAGAACAAATTTTTTTATTTTTTGTGATACTTTTTTGATCTTTAGCTTGCCTTTGGCCATTTCACTGAAATATTGAATTCAATCGATTTGTGCCTAGATATGCATTCTCATATTAGAATATCAAGATGGGAGTAGCAGGTTAATATGTGATGATGTTCAATTCTTCATGTTATCTTGCTAGGGTTCAACCATCTTTTTATGATCTAGTCTAGTAATGGCTATAATGTGTTTGGGTTCTTTATCAAGTTGTTCAGTCATTACAAGAAGAAGAGCCATTTAGCCTCACATTAACACCACTATTTGTAAAAGATTTCAGAAATCTTCATTTTTCAAATAGTGGTGATAATGTGGGGATACTCAAGTGGTGCTATGTTTTGTGGTGCAAAAGTTCAATTAGTAAAAAATGTTAAATTTAGTGTTAAATTCATATGTGGCACTGGCATTCCATGGTGTATGGTGCAAATCACCTTGGATCAAGATATTGTGATACAAAAAACCAAAACCAATTTTACAAAAATTAAAAATTTATCATAAAAATTATTATTATAATAATAAATTGTAGATGGTGTGAAGCATCATAAAATAAAAAATGGTGCAAAAAAACTCCTTTTTTAGAAAGGTTATATATTGCCAAAATTTAAAGATAGGCTAAGAAGTATTTGATAATTTAGAAGCTACCTGTCTCTGAGTTTGGATCTTGCTAAGAATTTGATTTTAGTACCAAACATAAACTTTTGACCATTTTCTTACACTTAAATCCAATTACCATAAATATATTTAATTTATATCAAATGTACTAACACACTTGGAGTATCCTCTAGTTGCATATAAAAAATTTAATTCATTGTGTACAATAAGACTATGGTAGCCTTTTGTGCTTATGTGCTTGGAACAAAGATCACTATATTATGGCAAGTATCAATTACATGTAATGACATTGAACCATTCATATTATTCCAAGTTGATAAGCATAATAAATTTAATACATAATACATAATATCATTATTGATCATTTTGATCAACATGATATTAATCATAGATGAATCATTACAATTTTTGAAAATTAAAATAAATAAATAAATAAAATTTCTAAAGAGCGTCATTTTATTTCCAAGCCTCAAAAAATTTTGTTTGAGTGAAAACTTCAAAATACCAGTCACTAAAGTAAAAGACCAAACTCATTCCTTACCAAGCACAAAAACACAAATCCAAATTAACAATAAAAAAAACCAACGAACAATCACAAAATAGCAAATCAAAAATCCAAATTAACAATAAAGACACCAGCTACCAATCACAAAAACACGGATCCAAATTAACAAAGAATATTACATAGTAGATCCAAATTAACATATAACGAGTTTGAAGAATTTGTTATCAAATGCCCCTTCACTTTTATATTCCGAGCACTGAGCAGGCCACTTCAAAATTGGTATAGAGATTCAAAATATCATCTCTTTTTATTTCGATGCATGGGCAGCTCAACAATGCATCATCAAAATTGGTATAAAGATCCAAAATGCAATCTCTTTTAATTTCGATGCATTGGCAGCCAAGTATTGAGCGTGCGTTTCAGGTCGTCTATATCCATGGTAGATGGCGTTAGAACCCGTAAAAACAATAAATCATATCAAAAACCACCCAGCTCAGAAAAAACTTAAAGAGAGTTCTATAAGATATTCAAATAGGGATTAGGGTTTTTTTCTTTCCAACACTCGTTAATGAATAAAGAATGTTAATAGCACAATCAAATATATAAATAAAAGATAAGCAAACTGGTATATTTTAACCATAGAACCTTAAGTTTGAAGCAATACTCGCTGCTCGCTGACCTGGAAAAATATCTCGGAGAAATTAGTTATGTAAAACATTCATCAGATTTTTAGGTGGCCCATTTCCCAACTATCCTGGAACAATGGATATAAATTGCGAAACAAACTCTAAATTTTTCCCTAAACCCCAAAAACTAATTACACTTTACCAGAATTACATTATTCTTAAGAACAAAAGCTATTTTCAAAGAAAATTGAAGATTGACCAGAATTATATCATTCTAAAGTAAAGAAAACAGCTTTGAAGGAAAACTGAATCTAAATTAACGGGTTTGCGATGAGTATTATTCTCCAATTTTCTAAATATGTGTATATAAATTAATTATTAATTTTATTCAAAATTTATTATTTTTTCTTTTTAATATTTCTTTCAATATATTTATTAATAAATTAATTTTATTCACATTTTCTCCAATTTTCTAAATATTTATCTATAAATTAATTATTTATTTTATTCAAAATTCATTCATTTTTTCTTTTTAGTTTTCTCAAAATATATTTATTAATTAATTAATTTTATTTACAATTTTATTCCTAAGATGTTTCTAATTTATTATTATTATTTTTAAGTTAATTAATTTTATTTACATTTTTATTTCTAATATGTTTTTAATTTATTATTATTAATTTTTTAGTTTTTTTGGTTTGATATTTTATTTTAGTTATTTATCTATTAATTTTTTTTGTAAAATTTTACTTATTTTATGTCTTTAGGGGCACTTTGGAAATTTGTGAAATTGCTGAAAAAAATAGACTTAGGTTGAAATCCTTTCTACAGCGTTTATTGCAAGGAGGACTTTTTAGTTTTTTTAGTTTCTTGCTTCTTTTCATCCTTAAGGATGGTCGAATGTCTGCTGAAAAGTTGAGTAGAGTGTCCACTTAAAACTTGGACATATCTTCTCACTTACCCACTTAAAATTACACATTGTAGACCTCTAAATTAACATGATTATGATGATCCTAAATTATCAAAAAAAATAAAAATAATGACAAAGCCAACCATCTTTAGAAAATGATAAAATAACAAAAAATTGTACCATTCTACACTACACTCGAAGGCCTATTAGCAAATGAAATAATTAAAAAACCAATAGTGAGTATAATTACATCATTAAAATATCAAAAACTACTTAAAAAAAAACAGAATCTAAATTAATTGATTTAGCGAATTCTAAATCAGCAAGAAAAGATATACTAATGACAAAACAAAATAATGAAAAAAAATGCATTTTTGACTTATTAAATTAATCAAGAGAAACTAACGCTAATAACTAAACAAAATAGTTAAGTTTATACCATGCATTTACATCAATAACCAGAACACAAAATATCCTTGTTTACATTCCAAACGACAAAGAAGAATTTCCTACTAACACTGAACCTAAATTGATTCACTATGTGAACAAAGCATGAGAAAGACTAACAGAATATGAGAATGACTCGAGGAAGGAATATGCAGTTATATATATTACCTTGACTTGGATACTAAGAAGAACTTTGTCTCTAGTGGAGGATCTATGGGAATGGAGAAAGTCCACGCCCTGCTCTTCGAGTACCTCATACAACCTTGAGGTAAGACCTGTAGAATTCTTGTGACTCATGATTCACATCGAAAGCTGATTCGAACCACCTGCTTGGTCGATTCTCAATGCTAGTAAAGTCGATGGTTTCCAATCAGTTCAATCAATTGATTTCATGAGTCAGATCCCCTCTGCAATTTTGTTGCTTCTCTGGCCAAACTACCCTTGTTTGGTGGGCAAGACTGAACACTTGGAACAACAATTTGTTTATGTGAGATAGAAAAAACACATATATACCCATAGACTGAAATTCATGGATAGATTTTCTGAAATTCAAATGTAGTCACTCACCCTTAAGGAAAATGCACGGTTACCTCAATAGGCTAAGGTGTGGCGAAAACAGTAAAATCTGTCTGTATTTCTTTTAGAAAACGATTTCTGAAACTTCTCTCATATTTCCTATGCTTCTTGGTCGCAACATTTTGAAGGGAAAGTATCGTTATCATTGTTGTAGTGCAGAGGAATGAGCTCCACTCATGTCCACCATTTTAAAACTCTGTAGAAACTGCAGTAACAAAAATATTATTTCAGTCATGCTTTTGAAATTCTACAAAACAATGATTAGTGAAGGGACAACTCAATTTTTTTTTTGATTTTTTTTTTTGCCATTTTTATAGTTTGATGGGTCATTGAAGAGAAATATTTTATGGTGACATATATTCATTATTTTATATTAGCGTGGCACTATTAAAATCATATATTTCATTAACACTAGGATCAGCTAGACAAAATGTCAACACCTCGTGGGCGTTGGAAATTTCTGAATATTTCGAAAAAAACAGAGGAAACAAAGTTCCTCAACTAATCACAGAGATTTAATGATAGAGATGTGGACAGAGAGATGGAGTTAAGTTCTATTTCATTAACCATAAAAATTACTATTATAAAATACAAACTTTCATCAGAACTACAGTTCTGGAATAAACAAAATACTCCTTACTGTGTTTTACAATTTCTGTTTTTACACAGAGTTCAGTTGCGGCAACACACAGTCTCCTTTGCGGCAACACCATGTTCCAGTTGTGGCAACACACAAAGTGTTCCACTGCTGTTTCAGACACACAATCAGTTGCGGCAACACACAGTCAATCAGTTGCGGCAACACTCAGATCCAGTTGCGGCAACACCCAGTCAGTTGCGGAAACACACAGAGTTGCTCTGCTACTTCAAAGCACAGCGTTTCAGACTTCCTCTATTTTCTATTCTCTGTCTTCTTCTCTGCTTCTGTCTAACCTTAAAACTACTGTTGTCTATTACATATATATGTTTAAAAAACAGATATGACTTAAAACATTAAAATAATAAAAATATCTTTTGTTCTTATCAGCCTTTTAAATGCAGTAAGGCGGCGGGAGATAACGTGGTGCCATTTGGAAAAACAAAGTCAGCTGTTGCAGGGATTTCAACCCAAAAAATTTAATGCACAGTGGAGTGCAAAAATGAAACACGACTTTGCGGCATCTGTCCTTCTGAAATATCAACAGAAATTAGATTTCTGTCAACCTGTTTCAGATTGCAGTTGGAATTAATTTCCAACACTCCCCCTTAATTACAATTGCTGCTATCTTGCATACCCAGACATCCTCTAAGATAATCAAAAATTTTCTTTCCCAATGGTTTTGTGAGGATACCTGCAAATTAATCCTCTGTTCTGCAGTGCTGCAAAACAATCTCACCGTTGTTAACCAATTCACGTATGAAGTGAAATTTGGTGTCAATGTGCTTTGTCCTTTTATGAAAAATAGATTTTTTTGATAAAGCTATCGTCGAGCTATTATCACAGTAAATAGTTGTGCCCTGTTCTTGCTCATGACACAAATCTCTGAGAACTCTTCTCAACCATACTGCTTGGCATGCTGTTGCTGTTGCTGCCACATATTCTGCTTCTGCTGTTGATAAAGCAACTATCGATTGCTTCTTGAAAGCCCATGAAACTGCTCCCAATCCCAAATGAAACACATATCCTGATGTGCTCTTCCGATCATCAACACTTCCAGCCCAATCACTGTCAGTGTAACCTGTGAACATGAAACTTTCAGAAGAGGAGTAAAGTATACCAAACCTCTTCGTTCCATTCACATACCTTAGAATCCTCTTGGTTGCCTTCCAATGAGTTTCTTTCGGTCTTTCCATAAATTTGGAGATCAAACTCACAACATGCATAATATCCGGCCTAGTTGCAGTGAAGTACATGAGGCTGCCAACTATGCTCTTGTACAACTTTGGATCAAAATTTTTGCTGCTGTCTTTTTTGCTCAATTTCAACCCCATTACAGTTGGAGTCACAGCTGCTTTGATATTCTGCATGTTAAATCTCTTCAACACTGCTTCTACATATTTAACTTGGGAAATGAAAACACAATTTTCACTTTGGTCTACTTCAATTCCAAGAAAATATCTTAAGAAGCCCAAGTTAGTCATTTCAAACTCATTTTTCATGACTGCTTTAAAATCAACAATGAGAGAAGCATCATTTCCAGTAAAGATTAAATCATCTACATATAAAACAACAATAAGAATCTTACCGTCATTCTCCTTTATGTAGAGTGTGGGTTCTCCATCACATTTCTCAAACCCATTCTTAGTCAGGTAAGCATCTATCCTGCTATACCATGCTCTTGGTGCTTGCTTCAGCCCATAGAGAGCCTTCTTCAACTTGCACAGTTTGTGCTCTTGGCCTTCGATTTCATAGCCTGGAGGTTGTTCAACATATACCTCTTCTTTCAACACTCCATTCAGGAATGCGGATTTCACATCCATTTGGTAAACCTTCCATTTGTGTTGTGCTGCTATGGATAGCACTGTTCTTACCATTTCCATCCTTGCAACCGGTGCAAAGGTTTCTTCATAGTCCCTTCCTTGTTGCTATTTGTAGCCTTTCACAACAAGTCTTGCTTTGTGACTTTCAATCTTCCCTTCAGCATTGTTTTTGGTCTTGTAGACCCATTTTACTCCAATGGCTTCTTTGCCTTCAGGGAGGTCCACTAACTCCCATGTTTTACTCTTCTCAATTGCACCAATTTCTTCATTCATTGCTTCAATCCATTTATCATCATTTACATCATCTTCAAAATGGATTGGGTCATCAACATGGCAATACAAAGTGAATAATGAATTCAGACTGGTATTGTTACTTAACTCTCCTTGTTCATAGATCTCACTCAAATTTCTGAATCTTGGTCTCCTTGGTGTACTTGGAGTTCCATTCGAACTTGAGGGTGTTTCTAATCCCTATGGTGTGCTTGGAGAAGCGCTTCCTTGACTTCTCAAGGTTGTTCGAATTCCAGTTTGTGGTGGTGGAGGAGGAGCCACCGAAGAAGGGTTAACAACTGCTGTTCCTTCTTCTTCGTGAGACAGAGTTGTCTTCATGTTCACAGTCTTTTCTAGACTTCCATCCCAAGCTTCTTCTTCATAGAACTGCACATCTCTGCTTACTATCAATTTCTTGGTGGATGAATTATAAAGTTTGTATGCTTTTGACTCATCACAATATCCAATAAAGACACACTTCTCCCCCTTACTATCAAGCTTCTTCCTTAGCTGATCCGGTACATGTGCATATGCTACACAACCTAGTACTCTCATGTGAGTGACAATTTGCTTTTGTCCACTCCATGCTTCTTTTGGTATTCTGTTCATCACTGCTTTCGTTGGCCATCTGTTCAAGATGTAAACTGCACAAGTGACAGCTTCAGCCCAGTACTCATGCAGCAAGTGTTTTTCCTTTAGCATACTTCTGACCATGTCCAAAATGGTCCTATTCTTCCTTTCTGCAACACTGTTTTGCTGAGGTGTATACCTCGTGGTGAATTTCTTTTGTATGCCATTCTCTCTACAAAAACACAAAAAGTCTTTGGAGATGTACTCTCCACCTCTATCTATTCTGAGCACTTTGATATAATGCCCACACTACTTCTCAACAAGAGTTTTGAAGTGGCGGAATTTCTCAAACACTTCACTCTTCTGTTTTAACATATACACCCATGTCTTTCTGGTGTAATCATCAATTAAAGTTAAAACATATTTATTTCTAGAAAATGATGGTATTTGCATTGGTCCACGCACATCAGAGTGAACAATTTCCAAGGGTTCTTTTGCCCTTATACTCTTTCCTGTTAGAAAGCTTTCTCTGTGTTGTTTTCCCAAGATGCAGCCTTCAGAAAGGTTGTCTAGTTTCTCAATCAATGTTAAACCTTTTACCATTCCCTTTCTGTGCAACAAATTCAAGCCTCCGAAATTGAGATGTCCAAATCTCAAGTGCCATAACCAGTGTTCATCTTTCACTTTCTCTTGAAAGAATTCTTGTGTTACAACTACAATAGGTCTTCCTTCCTTCAAATATGTCCTGAGTTTGAGAGGAAACATTCTATTGCTGGTCATCTACACCTCTGTAATGATCTTCTTACTTGGAGGTATATCTCTGATTGTACACACATAATTTTTGAAAAACACATTGTAACCTTTTTCAATGAGCTATCCAATGCTCAAAATATTACATTTCAGACCAGGTACGTAGTACACATCTGGCGCAATCATTTGTTCTCCATTTCTTGCCAGGATACTGACTCTGCCTTTACCCTTGACAGATATCTTACTATTAGTTCCTGTTGTTACCTCAGATTTCACATTTTCATCCAGATTGGAAAACATTGCTATGTTTCCAGTCATGTGATTACTACAACCTGAGTCTAAGAACCAAACATCATCTTGTTTGTCTTATGCAATGTTACATGTTAACAGCAAAATCTTTGGGTTCTTATCTTCTTCATTTGCAAAATTAGCATTTTGCCTATTATTCATGTCATTTTTCTTTTTCCTACATTCAATGGCATAATGGCCTAATTTCTTGCAATAATGACATTAGACTTGGGATTTGTCATACCTTTGTCCATGAGCTTGCTGTTTGCTTGAACCTTCATCTTGGTTCTGATTGCAACTCCTTCTGCTTGTGCTAGCAGGATTATTTCTGCCTCTGTTTTGGCTTCTTCCACGACCTCTGTTATTTGATCTGCCACGACCTCTGCCTCGACTGAATGACATCTGAGTCTTGAATGCTTGCTCCAAAGAGGAATCTGTTCCTCTACTCAGTCTGTGTTCATGAGACATAAGAGAAGCACTCAGTTCATCTACAGTGAACTGTGAGAGATCTTTTGTCTCTTCTATTGCTACCACAATAGCTTCAAACCTTGAGGGTAAACTTCTCAAGATCTTCTCTACAATCCTTCTTTCTTCAAGAGTTTCACCATGAGATCTTATCTGGGTTATCAACCCAATAACATGAGTAAAGAATGAATCTATTGTATCAGATTCCTTCATGCTGAGTGTTTCAAAGTCTTTCCTCAACATCTGCAACTTTGCAGTCTTCACCTTCTCCATGCCTTGATAGGAAGTTTTGAGAATATCCCATGCCTCTTTAGAATTTGTTGCTGCTGCAATCCATGGGAAAACACTCTCATGTACTGATTGAAAGAGAAAAAATAGGGCTTTGGAGTCCTTCCTGTCGCTCTTCAATAGGTCTCTTCTGCTACTGTCAAAGCAGCCAACGCTGCTACATCTGCAGGTTCAGGGTAGCCATTTTCAACTAGCTCCCATAATCCCTGAGAAGCAAACAAAGCTCTCATAGTTATGGACCAATAACTATGATTCTTTCTATTAAACTATGGAAGTTGGGAATTTGTCAAACCAGTTCCAACATCTTCCATCTTAACTGTATAAGTAAAGAAAAGATACTAACTGTATTATAAAACAAGCAAGAACTTTCTCTGATGGAGAAATTTGCTCAATAAGCTTCTTAAAATTCCTATAGTGGAAAAAAAAACTCTGTTTTGTCTCACTGAGTGTCTAGACTAGCTCTGATACCATGTTGGAAATTTATGAATATTTCGAAGAAAACAGAGGAAACAAAGTTCCTCAATTAAACACAAAGATTTAATGATAGAGATGTAGACAGAGAGATGGAGTAAAGCTCTATTTCATTAACCATAAAAATGACTATTACAAAATACAAACTTTCATCAGAACTACAGTTCTGGAATAAACAAAATACTCCTTACTGTGTTTTACAATTTCTGTTTTTACACAGATTTCAGTTGCGGCAACACACAGTCTTCTGTTGCGGCAACACACAGTGTCCTTTGTGGCAACACCCTGTTCCAATTGCGGCAACACACATAGTGTTCCACTGTTGTTTCATACACACAGTCAATTGTGACAACACACAGTCAGTCAGTTGTGGCAACACTCAGATCCAATTGCGGCAACACCCAGTCAGTTGCGGCAACACCCAATCAGTTGCGGCAACACACAGAATTGCTCTGCTACTTCAAAACACAGCGTTTCAGACTTCCTCTATTTTCTGCTCTCTGTCTTCTTCTCTGCTTCTGTCTCTGATTCTCTATCTGTCTAACCTTAAAACTACTATTGTCTATTACATATATATGTTTAAGAAACACATATGAATTAAAACATTAAAATAATAAAAATATCTTTTGTTCTTATTAGCCTTTTAAATGTAGTAGGGCGGTGGGAGAAAATGTGGTGCCATTTGGAAAAACAAAGTCAGCTGTTGCAGGGATTTCAACCCAAAAAATTTAATGCACAGTGGAGTGAAAAAATGAAACACGACTTTGCGGCATCCGTCCTTCTGAAATATCAACAAAAATCAGATTTTTGTCCACCTGTTTCAGATTGCAGTTGGAATTAATTTCCAACAGTGGGCTGCAATTGCTCCTGCGATGAGAACAATTCTGTCTCTTTCAAATTTCGATTTTCTTCTGCCAAACTCTTCCATAAACATAGAAATTGCATGCATCAACCATTCACCATAATCCATAAGCCTAACTTCGTTGCAGAGACACTTGTACATTCATTCAAATACATTTTAACACGCTGTCATTTCACATGTACATTTTGATTAACCGTAAAGAAATTCAAGCTTAGTTGGGAGCATGTCAATTTTGCAAACAAGTTACAATTTTGTACCTTTCTGCAAGCAAAGAGGCCATGATAATCTTGATAGAGAGTGATTTCCTTAAAGCTCGACATGCCCTACCTTCCGCAATTTGATACTTTGGATGCACAAGTAACCAGATGGAGATGAAAATTAGGTTGGAGATGAAAATCTTTGGAATTTTTACATATGGAGGGAAGTAGTGTTACTTCATCTTCAATTGTTAATTTTGTTTTAGATTGTCAAATTTTACTTGATTTTACATTAAATTGCAAATTTTTATCTTCATTACTAATTTTATCTCCAATTACTAATTGTTAATCTTTATATTCATTTATTAATTTATTAATTTTGAAAATTATATGTATCAAACAATACGAAAAGGTAAAAAACAATTACTAATTGTTAATTTTTATATTTATTTATTAATTTACTAATTTTGAAAATTATATGGGATAATTGTGTGTATCAAACAATATCAAAGGTTAAAAAGAAAATCACATGTTTTTTTGTGAGCAATTTGTATTTCATAGTATTTTCGAGTTATGAATTATTTTATATTTTATCATAATAAGGCTCACTTGTTAGTTTTACACACTATGGGGTTCCTACAAAAAATTAAGAATTTTCTATTATGAAATTATCTATATACAAAATCACATAGTGGAAGTGCCATTTCCTTTTGTATTATGTGGCCACCATAATTTTTAATCCATTTTTTTATATCATTTCTTTGTTTTTGACATTGACATATAGAAATTGGTATAATTTTCTTCATTTTAATACATTATGGATGAGATGAATTACAATATTCCTATGCTTATTGAAAGGGGCATATTTTAATCCTCACAAGACTTATTGGAATTGAAAAATAGATGATCCTTTCCTCTCAACTCAAAACCTACATATATGGGACATTAGAAGCTGTGTAATTCACTTATACTTCCACTATCTAAGAGATTGACTTAGCATAACCCATAATATTTAGGACTTTAGTTTGGATTTATATCATTTTCCTCACTAACTAAAATACTAACAATCCTTGTTTACATATTTAAACTATAAAGGAAAAGGTTTCTATAAAACTAGTGGTGGAAAAGATGGATTCCTTTGAAAAAAAAATATTCTTTAAAAGGATTTTAGAAATCCTCTATAAAAATTCTTTTGAAACTACAATATTTGTATGGTGTGTGGAATTGGATGAAGTAAAAGGATTCAAACTCCAAGAAAGATATCTCGAGATATGGAATACTTTAAAAATTTATCATGGCCACTATAAACCTCTATATTTCCTGTGTTTGAAGATGCAAGAAGGATTTATTTCATGTCATGATAGTCTTGAATGATAATTAGAGTAGTGTAAATTCAAAATATTTTATGTCGTAAGAATTATTTTTAGTGGAATCAAAGAATTAGGGGAGATGCATTCTATCATAATCAAGAGAGTCCCCAAGATTTATGAGTAATTTGCCTATATAAACTTTCCCTTAGCATCCCATCCTTGAAATTATCGTTGTGAATTACATAAAATTTTTAAATATAATGATGATTGAATAATGGTTTTGCCAAAATCTCTTGATGAGGGTATTGGTTTCCTCTTATTTCAAATTTCTCAAGAATCATGTTAAATACCCATTCTTTAATAATCTTTAGTTAAACAATGTGTCAACATATTTTTTTGTTTGTTTGTTGGAAATAAGAATGACTCGTTTTGTGGTTTTAAGAAACATTGAAATAGTTTCTCTCCATGCAACTTCACTTCAAAAATTAGTTTCCTTGAAGGAAAGCTATATACATTCCTAAAAAAATAAAATTCATTTAACCTAAAGATTAAACATAAACCTAGCCCTATTTTATTCTTATTCTACTAAATTTCTTTACCTTTACATTAATGTGGAGTGATATCATATTGTCACCATTACCATAGAATAAATGGTTTTCAAATTTACATAAATAGATTTGAGGAAGGTTCAACAAACCATTCTTCCAAGACTATACTCTCAAGGAGGTATATCAAGTGAAAGGATTAGCTACCCTTTGCTAAAATATGGTATTTTCGATGTTTTTCATGTTGATGAAATGTTGATTGACCATTCCCCCAAGCTAGTGTGATCAAGGGTTTATATCACTTGGAAGGTATGTGATCAGTAGTTCGTAAATTTTGCTCAAAATTCAAAGTTACGGGATTGGGTTGAAATTGGGATGGTTGTGTAGATCTCGTCTTCCTGATTCTGGCACCGTGGACAGTTCGAAAAACTGATGTCGTATGAGGAGGATATCGCGTTCTGATTGAAATGCCAAAGATGTAAATTTTCGATAGTTTGACCAAGTTTGACTGGGATGTACAACCAACAAATGGTTGGATGTACAGTCAGAAAAAGAGAGTATTCCTTGGAATATTTCCTCCCACAAACCAATCAATGGATGACAAGTGTCAATTTTTCATTTGGTACGATGTTTGGAGGAGCCAATCATAGGGTGACACATGGCCAGCCCTGAGGCCGCCACGTGTCCCCTAAATGGCGTTGTAAAATTTTTGAGGGGTCTGCAGGAATCAACCCCAAGACCTCCTATCGAGCACGCACAGTCTTTACCACCCGAGCTACACGATAGTTCTTAACTGCTATAGGACGTGGCTTATATTTAAGTTTTAATGCATTCATATTCGGGGGTTGGGAACCGCCGGCGGTCCCAACCCACCAGAAGTTCCCATAAACATATCACATTGCAACCATTCACTAACCACCTCTACACGGTCATTGTAACCCGCCAACCTCAACCAGAGTTCCGACCTTTGCAACCACAGTTTATGCCTTGGGTTCCACCTGACGGTTGCGATAACTACGATTTGGGGTTGCAATGTGGCCACTCCAACTGCAAAAAATTATCGCCACAGTAAATTCTGGCAGAAATTTTGGTGGGTGTGTCTAAAGTGGAAGATAATGTCATTTTTAACTCCAGTTTAGTGGAGTTCTCCACTTTTAGTGGAGCTTTCTTAGGTGAAACTAGGCAAAAGTGTAGGACGCACAATTTTCGACCATTTTGAGTGAATGAAGAGTCATTTTTGACTAATTGGAGCATTCTGGAGCCATTGGTGCAGATAAAATAGCCATTAGAGCACTGTAACTACATGTAATAGAAAAATTTTGAGTATAATGAAAGCTAGACATGCCATTTGGAGTTGGACCAACAGTTGTAGCCGAGGAGGGGTGAACTGTTTCATCACGCCTGCTGTGTAAATTTCATGTGGTGACTTATTTATCTATTTTACATCGTTGCTCAGTGTTATTTAATCTTTTATTATGCTTCTAATTCACTAAAAATCATCTACAATTCATGGTCAAAACACCTTAAACCTCATGAAAACTAATGAACTGATTATGCACATGTTTTTAAACTGAAAAGACACTTAGCACAAAAAAACTAATACAGTCATTTCAGATCAAGTTGGTATCAGAGCTAGAGTTTATTCTCTGGTGTTGTTTAGAGCAAAGAATTGTTTAACTGTTTTCAATTTTTAGATGCTTACAAGGCTCAAGCTCGAGAGAGGACAAGGCAAATTGCTGGAAGCAGAAGGGTCTCAAAAAGAGCCAAAGCAAAGGAGAGAAATATTGCCAAAATCTCCGCCGCCTAGTTCACCTCCTAAAGAAGCAGAAGTTCCATTAAGCATGCCTTATGAGGAAGGAGAAATCCATGAAGAAGTTGATCCGAAGCAGAAAGAAAGAGTGTTCATGAAAGAATTTCTTGATATGACTGAGATGGTTAGAATCCTTTATCAAGAAATGAATGAGAGACTGGAAGGAGAAGGATCTAAAATTCAGAAGGAAGGACAAGGATCTTCAAGAGGTCAAAATGATGAAGATAAGTCAAAGAAGGGAAATGGAGGAAATGGAGGCAATGGAGAGCCATCATCATCATCCTCTACTTCTTCGAGAGCCATCATCATCATCCTCTACTTCTTCTTCAGTACATCAGCCACACAAGTCAAAGAGCACTAGTAAAACTCCTTTTTAAAAACTTGATGGTAAGTTTGAATTGCCAATGTTTAATGGTGAAGTAAATGAAGAAAAGATTGATAATTGGATTAGGAAATTAGAGGTATATTAGAGAATACAGAGCCTTCAAGATGAAGATACCAAAGTTCAATTAGCTTCATTTAGAATGGAAGGTGAAACACTTGTTTGGTGGGAAGCCAAGACAAAGGAGGAAATCAATAAACATGGTAATATTATTCTATCATGGTCAGATTTCATTACTACTATTAAAAAACAATTCTATCCCTTAGCTCATATGCAGAAATCCATAATGAACTGGCATAAATTTAGGTAATTAAATGGACAAAATGTGTAAGAATACACCCAAGAATTTAGGAGAAGAGCTCTTCTATTAGGGGTAGATTTGCAGAGCCAAGATACTTTGCTCAAGTACATAGGAGGCTTACATAGCTACCTAAAACATACTATTCTCATGTTTAACCCCACCAGACTAGATGAAGTTTGTGTTCAGGACACACATCTAGAAGCTAGAGGGAAGAACATTTCTGAAGAGGGTAGGAACTAACCTTTTAAGGGTAAAGCCAAGGAAAAGACCTCAAAAGGTAAAATAAAAAATAATTCATCTTTTAAGAAAGCAGGAGAAAAAGCGGTTTGTAAACATTGTTCAAAAGAATTCCATGATGAAACTCATTGTTGGAAACTACATCCAGAAATGAGGCCAAAGAAACCCAATAACAAAGGGAAACAAAAAAATGCTACTATAGCTCAACATGATTTAGGATCTGATTCAGGTGATGAATCTAAGATTACAGCCATGGGATTGAAGAACATGAAGGGAAAAAAAATTGAAACTAAGTCCAGTACCAGTACATCAAATTGTCACATAAACACTCCAAATGAAGAAGAAAGAATATAATTGTTTCATGTGAGGGTCATATCCAAGCATACCAATATTGACACACTATTTGACAGTGGGTCACAAGAAAACTTAATCTCTGAATATTTGGTCAAGAAACTTAACCTTGAGACCATACCACATCCAAAACCATATCCATTGGGTTGGATTTGTAAGGATGAAAATCAACGGGTTTCAAAGAAATGTATATTGAGGTTTGCAATCACTGCAAATTTTGTTGACACAACTGAATTAGATGTGGTTCTACTTGACATAACTGGTACTGTATTAGGGATTCCTTACTTGTATGACAATAAAGAGATCTTCTATCACCGTGAGAACAAGTATCATTTATTCAAATATGGCAAGGAGTTCATTGTTAGAGCACATCACAAGAAGATAAGCATTGTTATGGTAAATGTTGGATAGGTAAAGAGGCTGGTAAATTCAAGTAAGAATTTTGTTCTTCTTATGATTAAGCCTAAAGCTGATGTTAATCATGAATATTTTAAGGGATGTGATCCTAAGTTGAAATAAAATTTATATGATGTGGTTAATTAGCATCATGAGATGTTTAAGGAGCCAACAGGATTGCCTCCAAAAGGGGAAATTCAACATGAGATTCAGTTGCAGAAAGATTGTCCTCTTCCAAACATCGGTATGTATCGCATGTAGATAATGGAGAATGATAAAATAAAGAGTAAAATCAAGGATATGTTGGATAAAGGAATCATAAGGCCAATCACCTAACCATGCGGTTCACCCATAGTCTTGATACCAAAGAAAGATGGGACTTGGCGCATGTGTGTATATTTTCGAGCTTTGAACAAGATTACTGTAAAAAATCGTTACCCACTGCCAAGAATAAATGATTTGCTTGATCAAATGAAAGAAGCAAAGTTTTTCACTAAGTTATATTTACGAAGTGGTTATCATCAAGTAAAAATTGCAGAAAGTGATATAAGGAAAACTGCATTCAAAACCAAACAAGGACTCTTTGAGTGGTTAGTTATGAATTTTGGTTTATGTAATGCACCGACAACTTTCATGCGAGTTATGGATTGTGTTTTGCGACTATTCCTTGATGAATTTGTTATTGTGTACTTAGATGACATTTTAATTTTCAGCAAAACAAGAGAAGATCATATCTTGCATGTGAATAGAGTGCTTGATATTTTGAAGAAAGAGAAATTGTTTCTTAAGATGTCAAAGTGTGAGTTTGGAAAGACTTCTTTGGTCTATTTGGGACATATTGTAGGAGGAGGAGAATTGAGGATTAATCCTTTTAAAGTGGATTCCATTGTGAATTGGCCCACACCCAAAACAATTACCGAGGTAAGAAGTTTCTTAGGTGCAGATCAATATTGGAGAAATTTTATCGCTAACTTTTCTTCCATCACAGCTCCTATGCATGCAGTGACACGTGTGAAGAAAGGCTTCCAATGGGGAGGCAAACAATAACAATATTTCGAAACTTTAAAAGACAAGATCAGTTCAGCTCCAGTCCTTACATTACCAAATTTGAGAGAACCATTTGATATGCAAAATGATGCTAGTGATTATGCCATGGGCGCAGTACTTTTGCAGCATGGCAAGCCTATCACTTTTCATTCTGAAACTTTTAATGGTGTTGTGTCTAATTATCCTACATATGATAAATAACTATATGTGTTGGTACAAAGTGTCAAGAAGTGGAAACACTACTTGATGGGTAAAGAGACTATTGTACACACCGATCACCAACCATTACAGTACTTGCAATCGCAAACAAAATTGCAGCAATCAAGACATTTCAGGTGGATAGGATTTCTTCAACATTTTCACTTGCTTATAAGGTACAAGAAAGGTATTTTCAATAAACTTGCAAATATTCTTTCATGACCAATCAGTAGTGCTTCTACTTTACTCAAAAATGATTTTTTTGTACATGAGAGTTACATAGAATAATATTCACATGACATTTATTTCCAAGATGTGTATGCTAGTTTGAGTGAAGGGAATCAAGTTGATGAAAAAGATTATCACATGAATAACAATTTGCTATTTCATTTGGGCGAGATATGTATTCCACAAGGAGAGAGGCTAAGTGTCATGAGAGAAGCTCATTCTTCTCTTATCGTTGGACACTTTGGGGTAAGAAAAATAGTGGCACATCTATAGAGTTATTGTTATTGGCCTCCCATGGTAGATAGTGTGTCATGTTTTATAAGAGGTTGTTCTATGTGTGCAACAAGTAAGCCTAGTAATAGGAAGCTTGGATTGTACACACCACTATTGGTACCATCAAGGCCATGGGAGAGTGTCTCCATGGACTTTGTTGGAGGTCTACCTATGTGAAGAAAGCAACATGATTGTATTTATGTAGTTGGGATAGATTCAGTAAAATGTGTATACGTATGCCATGTAAGAAAACCATTACTGTTGAACAAACTGTTGAAATTTATTTTCAACATGTTTGGGTTCATTTTGGATTGCCAACTTCTATTGTTAGTGACAGGGATTCCAGGTTCATTGGGAATTTTTAGTCAAATCTATGGAGAATGATGGACAAAAAGTTGAACAAGAGTACTGCTTTTCATCCACAAATAGATGGAAAAACAAAGGTGGTGAATAGAACATTTGTGCATCTATTGAGAGGATATTGTAGTAAGCATCCTAAGTTGTGGGATGAACAATTGCATTACATTTATCACGCTTACAACTGGGCAAATCACTCTTCAACACAAACCTCACCTTTTGAAGTATGCTTTGGGTATTTGCCAAAATTTCCATTCCACTTCATCTATGGGAAGGATTTTTCAATTGATGGCCATAGTGATATTGATAAGGCTTGAAAGTTCATTGAGAAAATTCTAATTATACCTTAACAAGTTCAAGAACAACTTGAGTAAAGTAAAAAAAATACAAAGAGAGGCATGACAAACACTGGGTTGATCATAAGTTTCAAGAGGGAGATGAGGTATGGTTGCACATTAGCAAAGAAATGATGCAAGGGGAAGGTAAAAAGCTCAAACCCATTCGCTATGGTCCTTTCAAGATCATAAAGAAAGTTGGTAATAATGCATTCCAACTTGACTTGCCTTCTTACGTGAAAATGTATTTAGTTGTTAATGTTGAAAACTTACACTTGAATGAGCCACCTTTGATCAATGATCAAGGAAGTGATGTTAAACTACCTTCTATTGAAGGTTTCTCGCCAGAATTTTTGGATGAGCTCAAAGAAGATACAATTCTTGATAGGAGGACAAGAGCATCCAAGAGGGGAAGTGTTGACTACCTTCAAGTTGGGCTCAAAGGCACTAAAATAAGCAAGGTGGAATGGATGGAGGTGGGAAAGGTGAGGGAGTTGTACCCTCATCTAATGAATAGGTAATCAAGTCTTTTGGGGTCCAAAAGATTCCCAATGGGGAGGAATGATTAGGAGTTCATAAATTTTTCTCAAAATTCAAAATTACATGATTGAGTTGAAACTAGGATGGTTACATAGACCTCTTCTTCCTAATTTCAGCACCGTGAACGGTTTGAAAAACTGATGTCGTAGGAGGAAGATATTGTGTTCTAATCGAAATGCCAAACAGGTAAAATTTTGACAATTTGACCAGGTTTGACTAGGATGAACAGTCAGGAAATGGGTGGATGTACATTCAGCAAAAGGGAATATTCCTTAGAATATTCCCTCCAACTAACCAATCAATGGATGGCAAGTGTCGATTTCTCATTTGGTACGGGGTTTGGAGAAGCCAATCATAGGGTAACACGTGGCCAGCCCTAAAACTGCCACATGTTCCCTAAATGGCATTGTAAAATTTTGGAGGAGTCTACAGGAATCAACCCCGAGACCTCTTGCGAAGAACACACAGTCTTTACCACCTAAGCTACATGAAATTTCTTAACTGCTATAGGACGCGGCTTATACTTAAGGTTTAATGCATCCATATTTGGGGTTGGAAACTATCGGAGGTCCCAACCCGCCATCAGTTAGTATAAACATATCACATTGCAATTGTTAACTAACCACCTCTACATGTTCATTGTAACCCATCAACCTCAACCGGAGTTCCGACCTTTGCAATCGTATTTTATGCCTTGGGTTGCACGTGACGGTTGCGATAACCACAATTTGGGGTTGCCATGTGGCCACCCCAATCGCAAACATTTATTGCCACAGTTAATTTTGGCGGAAAGTTTGGTGGGCGCACCTAAATTGGTGGATAATGTCATTTTTAACTCCAGTTAAGTGGAGTTCTCGACTTTTAGTGGAGCTTTCCTAGGTGAAACTGGGCAATAGTGTAGGAGGCCCAATTTTCGACCATTCAGAGTGAATGAAGAGTCATTTTTGACTAATTGGAGAATTCTGGAGCCATTGGTGCAGAGAAAACTACCATTAGAGAACTTTAAATACATGTAATAGAAATTTTTTTAGCATAATGAAAGATGGACATGCCATTGGGAGTTGGACCAACAGATGTAGCCCAGGAGGGGTGAACTGCTTCATCATGCCTGCTGTGTAAATTTCATGTGACGACTTATTTATCTATTTTACACTATTGTTCAGTGTTATTTAAGCCTTTATTATGCTTCTAATTCACTAAAAATCATCTACAATTCATGGTCAAAACACCTTAAACCTCATGCAAACTAATGAACTGATTATGCACATGTTTTTAAACTAAAAAGAAACTTAGTACAAAAAAACTGATACAGTCATTTCTGATCAGTATGACTCACACTTTCGCTAGGATAGCATTTTATTAATGAATATGTTAAAGAGGAATGGTTAATTGACCCTTCCTAAAATATTTTATTCACCTCACATTTCATATAGAAGAAGCATTAGTCAACGCTTGCTTCATGATAGTATCAATAAGGAGGTGGATCACTTAAAAGAGTTGTTTGGCCCTTCCTCCATAATTGTAACCTAAAATAATATAACCATAGAGAAATATTCCAAGTAAGGGTTAGTAACCTATCATCTATAACAATACCCTCAAGGAGGAAAATCAATTGGAAGCATTGATCAAGCCTTCATAAAATATGATATTTTGACAATGATTCATATATAGGAAGGGTTGATTAGCCCTTCCTCTAGGGTAATATTATTCACATAAAGAAATGGTCTATTGAAAAATGGAAGGGTTAGTTGACCCTTCCACCAAAAAGTATTTTATTGAAAAATATGAGAAAGAGGAACTCTTGTCTAACCCTTCTGAAAATATAGTATTTTCCTCTTTCATAATATAGAGGAATAATCAACCAAACATTCCTCTATGATAGTATGACTAAGGATATGGATCACTTATAAGAAGCAACCAACCCTTCCTCCATGATAATGACATAAAATATTATAATCCTTCAAAAATATTCCAAGGGAGGGTTGTGTTATCACACTACAAATTTTGCAAGGTGGCTTAATTAGGGTCTTAGTTTTTTTTGCTATGTCAATTTAGATCATGAATTTGATAAAGGGGGGTGGAAATCATTCTATCCTAAGGCCAAAAATCATCATAAACCATGTCTTGTCAGTTAGTTATAATTGCATATCATCTCAAGGTTCACTTTAAAATTTACTGTCAACCTGCATGTTTTTACCAACTTTTGTATCAAACATAGATACAAAATGAAAGTTTTCTCTACGGAAACAACTAAACTTTCCGTAGAGAATCTGTCATATTTTAAACTGTTGAAGCTGTAGAATCATGATTTTTTGCAGGAGATATAGGTCTGAATAACGCAACATTTTTTCATTGGTTTAGGTTAAAGTGGGGTATTTTCCAGTTAGTTATGGGAGTCATCATCATTTTAAATCTCTATTGTTGCGCTTTTCTTCTCGCTTCCCACCTCATTCTTCATATTTGCCACTGAGAGGTTTTTAACTTTGTTTTAATAGATTTCCACTCACCCCTGCCCTGTCATTAGCTCATTCATATCTGTCCCAAAGTAGGTTCATCTCCATCCCAAAGCAACTCTCTGTCCATCCTCAAAGCATCTCTCTGTCCATTTTTCAATTTGCAGGTGTCACAGAAGTGAAGAATATGAGCTGTATAAATAGGATGACAACCAAGAAAAAGGTAGACAAGGTAAGTTATTGTTTGAGGTTTGACCCAATGGACCTGAAGTTGTTGAACGATGAGCCCAATTTCATTGAAGCCTTCAGAAATGCAGGCTGTATGAGATTCTGCTAGAAATTTAAGGGTTTTCATGTTTAGATATCAAAGGATTTTGCAACAAATTTCACTGGCACCACTTCTAAAGTGGTAATGTTAAAATTTTATGTCTCCCCTGGGAAAATAGCCCAATCTACAAGGATCCCAAGACAAGGTGAAGAGTGGTTTAAGTCCACTAAATTCAAGCTACAAAATTGTGATGAATTCATGAAGTATGAATATGTTGGAACTGGCATAGCTACTAGGATTTCAAGAACATATCTGAAAGAAGACTACTATAAACTGCTAATGATCATTAAAAAATATTTCACTTGCGAAGGGAGGTTCCACATGTTGTACCAATATCACTTCAAGCTTCTGCTGTATTTCACTGGTAAGCAATCCATTGATCTTCCTTTTTACCTGTTTAGAAGTTTGAGCAAGATGGCGGATAAGGTGCAGGCCAGGCCACAAAGCAGTGATACATCTGTGTTTCATCATGGCTTATTAAGATGTTAGTGTTGGAGGAATTAGGAAAGATAAACAGAGATTGGTCTTCTTTTGTCTTTCCTAATGGATATGAAGTTGATGTAGTAACTCCTAAGAAGAATCCTAGCCTAAGGACACTCACCCAATTCAGAATGAGCAGCCTGTTAATGAAATAGAGGTATAAAATCAAGAAATAGATCCAATGAATGTTGAATAAGATCCAATGGAGATTGATACAGAACCTACACAAGATACACCAATCCCACTTTCAACACTTGCAAGAAAAAAACCAAAATTTAGTAGAAAGAATAAATAGGAAAGGATGACAAGAAGTAAAACAAAGGGCCAATCAATTAAGAAAGGTAATTTGGAAGCATCCTTCAAGCTATAGACATATAAGAAACCCCAGTAGTCCAGGATGTTAATGTTGAAGGGAGAAAAAATAAAAAGAATTCTATCACTGCCAAAAAGCTTGACTTCACTGGAGAAGATGTGGAGTTTGTCTTTTAGCCAAGGAAGCCATTGACTAGATCACAACTGGCCAAAGATTCTATGTCTCAAGCTACTGATAAAGGAAAACAACCTCTGATACAAGAAATCATTGATCTCTCTCCAGTAAAGGAATTTATCATTGTGGAAAGAAAAAGGAAGGAGAAGATGGTTGAAAAATAAGAAATAGAACTCCTCACGGAACAACTAAGAGAAGCAAGGGAAGAAATAATTGAGTTAAATTTGGAGGAAGAGAAACACAGGTCTAAAAATATTGAGTTTGATCAGATGATGGAGAAATGGGACAATGAACTTTCAATTTTTAAAGGATCCATGAGTGATGCTAAAAGACTGTTGAAAAGAACCTAGCTCCTAAGGCTTTTGGCTAAACATGCCAGAAAGAGGAATATGCAATTGAAAGCTGAAAGAAGATCATTGAAGAATCAAGTAAAGGACCTTGAAGATCATATGGAAATGATACAGGATGAATTGAAAAAGAGGGGCCTAAAAATTACAGTCATTAATGAGCCTAAAGACACTCAAGCTTCAAATGATAGAGAAGGTTAGAACTACCAAATTTTGAGTGGGGTAAGTTTTTGTCATTTTTGAAGATTCCACCCAGTAGTTTCTACTCATCAAAAGGTGAATGTTTTGAAGAAAGGGATCTTTCCTCCGTTTTTGAAAAATTAGTTGTTTTTGTAGTGCCTGCCAGGCTTTAAGCCCAAAAAGAACTATGAAATTTCTGAAGATGACTTTTTGATAAAAAAGATGTTTAGACTAGAAATTAAACTTTGGGAAAACTTTGTATTAGCTCTTTTAACCTATCAAATATATCCGTGACATTAGAGAGAGATACTAGGTGGCGGAAGCTTGTAAATTAAATTTGCTACGAAATAGCCTTGTTTTCCCCTCTTTTGGCAGCAAGTTAAATTTTTAAGGAATTTTGCTTTGAAATGATGCATTAAAGGCTAGCTGATTACATGTAGAGGTCAAGGATAGTCGGGAGGATATTTTCATACAGTTTTGTTCCACGAATTTTTCCAACTCATCTTTAGATTATCAATTCATCATGGAGATATCTTATCATGTGTGATGGCAACATCTCCTTAAAAGTAGGAAGATCTGTTTCATGAAGATAGTGAGGACATTTATATTTTGGTTATGGTCAGTGTTATTAAATCACATGATCCATTTCGATGTAATTAGGTTGTATTTAATATACAAATGTAATAAAAATGTAGTTGAGTTCTATTAGGAATCTAACTCCTAAACTTAGTAGGTGTCAGCTTTTAATCCCAAATATCTAGCTTATGGTTAGACTAGGTGGAAAAAAAAAGAACTTAATTATCTAGCCTTGTTGGCAGATTTGATGTAAAGTTTTGATGCCTATTAATAGGGAGTGTTTCGATGAATGAAGGGTTGGAGAATATTGTATCACACAGCTATTTTTTGTAAAATTTTTTATATTCAGTAACACATAGTGGATATTTTTCCTTCTTCACCCGAGATTCGAATGAGGTTTCAATGATTTATGTTTTATATTTTTCATGTTTTATATCTACAGTATGTTTATGTCTAATTAATCAGAATTCATGGAAACCATGCTCTAACTTCCTTTAGATATTGAACTATTTTTATTTCCTATGTATGTATGTTATCCTTTCATTGAAATGATCACTTGCCTCAGTTTCGACAAGAAGGTGTATCTTCATTGAGTTTTCTGATGTTGACTCCATTAGCCCAATGGTAGCAAGTCCTCTGTATTTTCAACCTGCAATTAATCACAATTAAGTCACTATCATAGAGTTGGCCATCTAATAGAGTTATTTATTGAAAAATCATAAGTTACCTTGAGAGAGCCCTCTCAGAATGAAGAGGCTAATATTCAGTTAAAATTTGGTTGAAATAGTTATTCTAAGTTGTTTGGTGGAGTAGCCCATCAGTACCAATTCAGAGATAACAGCTTGGTCAACCCTTCGTCTAGGACAATATTCTCAAGGAGGAAAAGAAAGTGGAAGGGAAAACTAATGACCTTGACTTAGAAGGGTTTGTATATACACTTCCTCCATGTTAATGACCTCAAATATTATAATATTAGATAATGTTCTAGGTTAGCATTGGTCCTCCTCTCATATAGGATAGTAATCTCAAGGACATATGTGAAGAGTAAAGGTTATCCAACCATTTCTCAAATATTGGATTTTACTCATGATTGATGTAAATGAAGGGTCAACTAAACCTTCACCTAATATAGTACGATCAATGAGGTGGATAACATGGAAGAGTTGACCAAACCATCTTCCAATATAACATTCTCAAGGAGATATAAAAGGTATAAGGGTTAGTTAATCCCTCCTCCAAAATGGTCTTTATGTGATGATCTATGTCAAGGATGTGTATACCAAACCTTTCTCCAGGATAATATTATTGTGGAGGTGGATAACATAAAAAAATTGGTGTAATACATCCTCTAGGATAGTACTCTCAATGATGAAAATGTAGAGGAATGGTAAACTGACCCTTCCTCAAATATGGAACTTTGGTCATGATTCGTGTAGAGGAAGGATCAACTAACCTTCCCTCCATAATAGTATGATAAATCAGGTGGATCACGTGGAAGGGTCAATTGACCCTTATTTATGGATAATATTCTTAAGGATGTGGAGAAAGTGTAAGTATGATCTTATCCTTCCTCCAATGTGATATTTGGGTCATAATTGGCACTTGGTAGTTTTTTATTTTAGTGAGATTGCTTGATGGGATCAGTTAGTTTTAGAGATAACACATTGAGGAAGTTCAAGGAACGGAGACACATGCTAGTCCTATATGGTTTATATGTGTCCCTATTGTTAGTACTAGGATGTGACATGGAGTGCAACATGGTGGAGTAGGGGGTAGTTGTGTGGCACATGAGTTGCATTGAAAACATGGGAAATAAATAAATAAAGTGTGAAAACTATTGGGTCTTGAACCCAATGATGAATGAAAAAGGCTTTTAGTCAGGATTTTGAAGTTTTCATCAAAAATTGTGGAGCTTACCCATTGAGTATTCCACTCAAAGAATCATTACCCCTAGCTTATGGAAACATCAATGAGAAATGGTGATGGATAAGCACGATACCATATTGATAGGAAGGACAGTGTTCATTGATGATGTTAGTAGAAGATGCATGGAAGAAGTATAAGACAACACATGGACCCAAAATAGGGGTCATGCAATGACATAGTAGTGCCATAAGGAAAGAATATGGTGACCATATGGAAAGGGAGTTTACCAAGGAGCAAAAAATTCATTTAAGTGTTAGGAGGCCTTGATTTTAGACCCGATGTAGTCTTTCAAATTTCTTTTTTTTAGGGGGTTAAAGTAGAGAATTGCATCAAAGAAGTTCCATAAAAACTTCCCTTCGAGAAATATTTGGCCTCCCTCCATCAATAAATGCCGATAGTTGGACTTGATGAGATAGTGACATCAACTAAGAGGAAAGGTCAATTAACAGATTCAATAGCTAGTGCCATCAACATGATGTCATACAAATGAAAAATTCAATCATATGGAAGTGAATATATTCATATCCCCCTCAAGAAATCTTTTCTCGTAGGTGTTTTCCAAGCCAACTATAGAAGCCAATGGATGATTTTGATGGGCATGACATTAAGGTGATGTCAGCCCAATAAGAATCATTTGTAGGGAAAGGATATGGTTGATTCAATAAGCCAACAACTATTGGAAAGGGCCCATTTTGGGAGGTTCATTAAGAAATCTCTTTCCCCCAATTGCTAGGAGGCTCGAGGAGATTTTTCGATGATGGAAACCAATAGGTTAAGGTACTAGTCATTGAATCATGATTTCACACTATAGGATAAAGATTTTGGCTAATAAGAGGAATAGACATTAAGGATAAAATTGTTATTGTGGGGAGGAATTATGACTCTATCAAGGTCATGGTCATTGAATTTAATATCTCACACTACCATTATAGTGATATGGTGGTTGGGGAATGCACTACCACATAATATATTTCAGTGAAGGAAGGAGCGATGGCTAAGTGAAGGGTAAAGAAAGTGTAGAATGACAACCTAGTAATATGGAAGGATGATGATGTGGTGTATGAAGATGAAAGAAATCTTACTAACGCTTGAGAAAATTTATATGGCTCTACCAGTCTCTGCAGAAGACAACAAGGAGACTAGTAAGTGTAATAGCATGGTATCAAAGCTAAAAAAGTATGTGCCCCATTTCATGAGGAAACTAGGTGTGTCATAGAGGAATCTAGAAGTGGAGGGGATTGGGGGAAGGTCAACCAAGGGTCATTTGATTATGAAGAGTTAGTGGTTGAGGTGGGGTATATTTATTGTTCCACAAATTGTGAGTGTGTTTTATATTTCTTTAAATCATGCACATGTTTTGTATTTCTTTAAATCGCACAAGCGATTTTAAAGAATTTTTTTTTATGGGAGATATAAATGAGGCAAATTTGAATTTTAATGCAACATGAACGTGTTTCATAACACCTAAACCATTCCTAATCATAAATATATGTGTCACCTCTAATCCAGCTAGGTGTCTTCCTTGAAATTAACTTCGGTGAAAACAAACCTAGATGTTAGAGCTCAGCTAACTAAGCTAGCACTCTAAATAGTTAGTGCTTTTATTAAGAATCAACACTACCAGCTAACTTGACCTAGCCCTCTATTTTGAAACTTGTGTGCTACCGAAATGTGTTCCTTATTCAATGAGAATGCAATAGATCAGTATGTATTACACCTTGCATTGGGAACATAGTTATTGATCAAATAGGTAACTGAACTGGTACCTACTTTTTTGAGGTAGCAAAAAAAAGCACTCGATTTTCAAAAGTGGTGATGCAGAATCACCCTTTTTTTACAGCATTTTTTTGGCACTTTAAATTTTTTATATGTGATGATTTTCATGTCGATTTTGAATAGTGGTGGTGCATCATCACCCAATTTTTTTTAGAGGGTTGATTTTGACACTATACATTTTCTAATGTCTTCTTCTTCCCTGAGATTTTTATTTTTAAGTGCATTTATGTACTTCTATTTAAAAAAAAAAAATTGTAATGAAATCTTCATTTTTTCACATAGATAAAAAAATTTAAAAAATGGTCAATATTTTGATGTTTAGATTTGTCACTAAAAAACCAATATTTTGAACCATATGAAAACAAAAAATACACATTTTTAATATAAATACAATGGAAAAAATACACTTTTAGAGACTTGTTGTGAAAAAAAAAAACATGATAAAAAAACTGATTTTTTGGTAAAATCTTAACACAAAAACTTAAGAAAATAAATGTTTTTTTAATGAATTTTATGTCAAAAATTAATATTACTCACAAGTTTTTTGCAAAAAATAAGGATTCTTTTCATAAAATATCAATGTCTAAACATTATAAGTAAAACTGATTAATAGCTCTCAAAGCTCAACTTTATTTGCAATCATAAATTAAATATCATCAACAATATCAACTAATCCATGTTCAACATCTTCTATAACATCATTAATGTCTTCTTCCGCAACATTTTCTGCTTCATTTTGGTCATTGTCATCTTCTAATGGATCTTTCATTTATGCAAATCTTCCAAAGTTTCCTTTTCCAATCATTCCATATAATGGTGGTTGAGGTTCCTTTTCTTTTTTTGCCACACGTGATTCATTAAAATCCCCTTCCTCAAACCAACTTCTTGGTTCGCATCTGGAAGAAATTGAAGAGTGTTAATTATTTGTTGAGTAAATATTCATCGCATTTGGTTTTTCTCAATGGCAATGCAATTTCTTCCTTTTTGTAGCCAACATGCTAATTTTTTACCTAATCATCAAGCACAAAATAAATAAATAAGAAAAATAGTATAAACACATAAAAAGTAAAAAATAAAATATTTAAATTCAAATTTGTATAATAAAACTTACCTGAAACTAAGAATAAATCCAAAACCCAATATCATTCATTTGAACATAGATCTATAAGATAGTTAATAAATGCTTTCAATTTCTGATAAATGTTAACTATATCTCATTTTGAATCTTTATCTTCATATGCTAGTTTTCTTACAACATCATCATGAACCAATACTTGACTATGACTCTTTCCATCTACTCGATTCATAAGAATACACTTATAGCTATCCTCTTTTGTCCAACATTCAAAATGTATGAACTGAAAATAACTTATAATAGGCTGGTCTTTGGAAGAAACAAGATTTGACTTCTGCCTGTAACATAACATAGTAAAAGCTCAATTAAATTTTACATAAATAAAAAATTAACACTAATCGAACATAAAATTTCAATGTCTTATGGTGTAAGTTGCATCCTTGAGTTTTTTTTTCCCTTGAAGATTGTTAATAACATTGCAAATTGTGTGTCTGGATGAAATGTCACAAATCTACAAAGTGGTGATGTTGTGACTTCTTGATAACCCATAACCACTTTACTAAAATCTTGATAATTAGATGGTTCACTATCATATTCAATGTCTGGGAAATTGAAACCACGAGGAATATCTGCAATAACAAGGGCATATTCCCTTTTAGGTATTAGTTTTGTAATGGCTTCACAATCACCTTGTATTATTTGATATTGGATACTATCGAGCCCATTCCAAATGAAATGATTAAGAGTAGGATCGAGTTCAAGATTCATAAGACACTTCTTTCTCATCTTTTCCCACTTAATTTTTTCAATAAAGCTTTTGAAATTATCTGGTACTCCATTTCCATCATTCTTGAACATATATATATATATATATATATATATATATATATATATATATATAAGTAATAAAACCAAAATAGTTTACATATGAATAAAATGAAAGTATAAATCAGCATACCTTATTGAATGAAATATAAAAGTCTTTAAGTGTTGCTATAGCACTTGATTCTGGGTAGTTGCGCACAACATCATCCCAATTTTCTTCATTTAACATTTTAACCATATGTTCTTGTATTTTCATCTAAATATTCTAACTGAATAAATAAAGTCAAAACTGTTAATATATTGACATGTATAATAAATTCTACCAACAAATTTATGTTTTTTTTAAAAGAAAAATATAATCAAAGGAAAAGTAGAAATAATTCAAGAAACTTACTTTTGAAATTCTGTGCACATTTCATCCATTGATAATTCACCTGAATTCACATGGTATAGTATTGATTTGACTAGTTTCTCATCCTTCACTCCTTGCATTTTTCTCCAAGGTGTGATAGTCATATCCTCTAGAAGTTGCTTCATTTTAGGACCTGTCTTATTGCTGGTACATATTATGGGTTTACTCTTTTTAACCTTCTGATTTTTTATGGAAATATTCTCCCACCGCTCAAAAATCGCATCAATAAATTCCCATATCTTCCAAGTTCTAAATGTCAACTGAAAAATGTTATCCATACTTCTGAATATATTTGAGTGCATTTTTACATATTTTGATTTTATTTTTTCATCAATTTGATAACTTGTTTCTATTAAACATTCCTTCTGAAATGTTAGAATAAATTGTGTCTTATCTCCACCACATTTTTCTATGAATTCATTATGAATAAATCCGAACCTTTGGATGAAAGATATTTTCATTTTGTACTCAATATCTGCATTATGATCCCATGCCAATAACTTTGATCCTGTTTCTGTTAAACCAACGTAAATGATTTTTTTCACTGTTTAAAAAATATATTTATTGGGATATTACTCAATCAATTTTTTTTTAGCCTCTACTAATTGGTTCCCTCCAATTACATAATATTTATAATCAAAACATTACGTATTTCCAAATTCTTGTTTGTTGGGAACTTGACGTGGATCAACAAGAACTACATAATCCACCACATGCGCATATGGATTGAACTTGAACAAGATTTTTAGATTATGTACATGCTGGTGATGTGCCTTTCTAATTTGATATTGAGATTTTCCTTCATTTGGCCTATAAAATTGGCTGACATTAAGCTCAAATGTTTGGCCACCACAAATTAATTTATTCTTCCTCAACTCAAATCGAAAGGAATTTTGTTTTGTTTTAATAATGCCATCCTCTAACTCAGAACCCGGTGTTATGATTTCTCTGCTTCCTTTAGCTTTGAGTGTTTTCTTCATTGTTGCTCATGACGTTTACAGGTTGACCAAGAGTTTATTTCTTATTCTTATTGGTTAACACATTAGTTTTTTTATAAACAATCTCTTCATCAATCTCCTCAAAACTAATTCTATCATAATTTTCAATTTCGTGTTCCACATCTTCAAAAGAAACATGTTTAGGTTTACTGGATTGACCCACCTTAGTGACTCTTGATTGAACCCCTATTTGTACTATTACAATGTCACGAGCTATTGATCTTTGCTTCATTCTCCTTTCCTCTTCTTTGTCTATGTGGAAAGTGTTGATCACAGTCATAACATTTAGCTCCATATAATAAATACCCTCAAACATGTTTGAAAGAGGTGCAACAAAATCCTATGAAGCAAAATAAAACATGTCAATAATCAATAGTTTATAAAAAATTGAATGATCGATACAATAATGCATAATAGAAATATAAATAAGCATACTTAAAATGTTATTTGTAATGTTGCTTATGATTTCTACAGACAACTTTGTAGATGTTTCATTTGTGTCATACTTGACCTCTGGTAGACGATGTCTAACCTTGTCATGTTTATTAGCCACTCTTGCATGAACATAAATAATTATTCGCCACCAAACATATGCCTCGTACTCTTTCCATCACCTGATATGATTCATCTAAGCCAATCATACTAGAAATCAGATAGATATGTATATCATCATCCGTTTCATTATCTTCAAGATACCATGAAAATCAACTTTATTTATTTCCTCTACATTCCTCCATTCAGACAAAAAAAAAAAAAAAAAAAAAAAAAAACTTTAATGAACTTGGTGGACCACTTTTTTGACTTTTATTACGTCTTTCAATTTTTGTGTCTTCAACAGTATGCATAGTGTGTCCAACAATATCCTCATTGTGTTTAGAAGTATCCACAGTGCATCAAGCTACAACTTTAGATCTGGTAGTTGCTGCCCTAGGTCCAGAAACATTCACAAATTTTTTTTTTGATGCCATTTTCTGGACATCTATATATATATATATATATATATAGATATATATATATATATATGTATGTATGTATTAGTTAATGAGAAACACATATCTTAATTAATCACTTCTTTTTTTAAGTTTGCCAATATAAATTTAAAATTAATCAAAAATTAATGTCTATAAAATAAATTAAAAAAAAAAAGTTGTAAACCTATATAAATTGAAGATAAACACATAAAATAAACTATATAATTTTTTCATTTAAAGACAAAACATATATATATATATATATAACATTTTTTTCATACATTATATATCTATATATATATATATATATATATATATATATATATATATAAAGTTGTTTTGTAAAATAATTAAAAAAACAAAAAATAATTTGAAACTTATTTTTTTTTTAATTAAAAAAAATAAAAATAAAGTTTAACAAGTTTTAATATTATTATTTTTTTTTTTAAGTTAAAAACAAAATAAATTAAAAATTTGTAATGTTAAACCTTTTTTAAATTAATTGTTTTTTTAATATAAAAATAATAAATTTAATTTTTAAATTTAAAATATAATACTACAAATTTAAAATTTTATTTTACAATTTAAAATATAAATTTGAAATTTAAAAATTTTATTTTGAAATTTTGAAATTTTATTTTTAAATTATAAAATTCTATTTTGTTTTATTTTTAAATATAAATTATTTTTGAAAATATATATTTTATTTTATTTTAAAATTATTACTATAATAATTATTTTACATTTTTAAATTTTATTATAAATTATTAATAATTTTTTGTTTTTTTTTTAATTTCAAAATTTTCAATTTTAATATTTTATTAATGGGTGGAGGTCGATTCTGAGAATATCGCACAGTGCTTTGGAGCGCTGCCCACCCGACCTCTGACACCCAGCTGGGCAGAGGTCGATTCAGAGAATCGACCTCCGCCAAGCTAGGGGCTGAAGGCCGGCTAGGCGGCACCGTGGAGCGTTGCCCTGCCAGCCTTCAACCCCTGACAGGCGACAAATATCAAATTTGTTTTATTTTATTTTTAATAAAACAAAAAACAATAAAAACAATAAAAAAAAAAATTAATATATTTTTTTAGTATAGGAGTATAATTTAAAAAAAAACTAAATAATTCGTTTCTTTAGGTCTGATAGACCAAAGATTGGTATCAGTGGACGTTAACCATCATCGTTATCATCATCATTATAAATATTTTAGAATTTAAAATTTTAAAATAATTTTTTTTAATATTAAAATAACATATAAAATGATAATAAAAAGTCAAATAAATTGATTTTTTTTTAATAAAAACTAAAAAAACAATTTAAATAATAAAAATTTAAAAATAAATTAAAAAAGTTTAAAAATAAATTTAAAAGAAAACAATAACAAAAAAAAATTTAAAAAAAAATATTAAAATAATGAATAAAATAATAGTTTTTTTAAAATATATTAAATTTTTTAAAATAATAAAATAAAAAAATTATAAAAATAAATAACTAAAAATTAAAATTAAAATTATTTTAAAACTAAATTGTTTTTTTTTTAATATATTTATAATTAAAAAAAAAAAAAAACAAGTTTAATAAAAATAAAAGAAATCTATATTCTCCTTTAAATAAAACAAAAACACATTAAAATATCTAATGTGACTTAAAAAAATTTCATCTTTCATATATATATATATAACTGTCTTATCTTTTCGATTTCACTTTTAGAAAAAAAACACATAGAATAAATATAACTGTATTTTTGATGTGCATGACCATTCTTTGGTTTTTTTTATTGTGGAGGAACCCAACAACCCTAAAAAAAAAAAAAAAAACTAACTTTTTGTCCTAAAAGCCCTACAAATTTGAGTTTCTTTTTTCCATTTTCTTCTCTATAAAAAATATGGTTTTCTAACCTAAAAACCATAAAAAAATGGTTTTGGAACAAAAAAAAACCATAAAAAATAGATTCTCCCCAAATTCATCTTTAAATGGATAGAATAGAAGGAAAACTAACCTTTGAAATGTGAAAAACCCCTGTTACCTATGCTAACACAACGCCTCCAATGCCAACGCAACACCTCCACAAAAGTGCTCCAACAAAACCCAGAATACTTGATGTGATGTGAGGAATAGAAACAATGATTGTTATTATATAACGAAGATTGTGTGATTGGTTTATTGTTTCGTGAATGTCGGATTAAAATTTAGAATTAAAAATATTTACATGTAGTTAATATTATAGGTTTATATTACCTTTTATTCAATGTCGGCAAAAAAATAAAACATAAATTTTAAAAATTTATTATAATACGTAGTCAATGTTAAACAATTCAAATAAGAAATTTATTTTAGTTTGGAAGGTATTCAAATAAAAAAATTATTTTAGTTTGGAAGGTATGCATGGAAGAAATATTTTGTGGATATTTTGAATAGAAAGTAGGGTGAAATATTTGAAGACCAACATTTTATTAAAATGTTTTGAAATACATTTTAGACGAATATTTTGTATAAAAATATTTCAAACAAAAACTTTGGAGGGAAATTTTTTAGCGAAAACTTTTTTTTTTTGGGAATTTGGAGGTAAAATTTTTAGCGATAATTTTTTGGGGGGAATTTTAGAGGGAAATTTTCATTCTTTAAGCTATATATTGTAATTGGGAGAGAGTGCACTTGTGTCATTCAACATATTCTTGTTTAAAGCCATGGGTTATTCTGATAGAAATTTTTTTCTTTATGTAACATCAACATCTTCGTCATGCAACAACTCTATTCATATTGATGAATATAACAAGAATTCGTTCACCATGAATAGAGAGTCAAAAATTTGACTTGGTCGTAATCCTAAGGATGATGAGAACGGAATTGATGAAGGGAAGCAACAAGAAATTTTTGTAAATCGAGAGTCAGTTATTCCACTTAATCTTAATCCTAAGGATAATGAGAGCACCAGTGATGAAGAATTTCCAAAGTAAAAATTTTCACTTCGTCCTAATCCTAAGGATTATGAGGGCACCACTAATGAAGGGGGGGATGAAGAATTTCCAGATTCAAAATATCCACTTCGTCCTAATTCTAAGGATTATGCGAGCACCACAAATGAAGAGGGAATGAAGAATTTGCAAAGTCAAAATATCCACTTCGTCCTAATCCTAAGGATTATGAGAATGCCATTGATGAAGAGGGGAATGAAGAATATGCGGTGTCAAAGTATCCACTTCATCCTAATCATAAAGATTATGTGAGCACCAATGATGAAGAGGGGAATGAAGAATTTGCAGAGTCAAAATATCAAATTCGTCCTAATCCTAAGGATTATGTGAGCACCGCTGATGAAGAGGGCAATGAAGAATTTCCAGAGTAAAAATATCCACTTCGTCCTAATCCTAAGGATTATGCGAAGACCACTGATGAAGAGGGGAATGAAAAATTTTTAGAGTCAAAATATTCACTTCGTCCTAATCCTAAGGATTATGCAAGCACCACTTATGAGGAGGGGAATGAAAAATTTGGAGAGACAAAATATCCACTTCTTCCTAATCCTAAGGATTATGCCAGTGCCACTGATGAAGAGGGGAATGAAGAATTTGCAGAGTCAAAATATCCACTTCGTCCTAATCTTAAGGATTATGCGAGCACCACTCATGAAGGGGGGGATGAATTTCCAGACTCAAAATTTCCACTTCATCCTAATCCTAAGGATTATAAGAGCACCACTGATGAAGGGGGGATGAAGAATTTCCAATAAATAGAGATTCAAGGCATCCACTTATTCCTAATCCTAAGGATTATGAGATCACCAGTGAGAAGGGGAGGGGCGGGATGAAGAATTTCGAGTGAATACGGATTCAAAGCTTCCACTTAGGCCTAATCCCAAGGATTATGAGAGCACCATTGAGGAAGGGGAGGATGAAGAGTTTCTTGCAAATGATAATTTTAGAGGCACAGATATTAATAATTCATTTTATCTAAGTGATATTTTCAAATACACTTATGGCGATGAAGAATTGAATCCTCCAAGGGAATAATTTGAAAGCATGGATCAAGATGGTGAGTAATTTCTTCTGAGTTAGGGTTACAAAAGCGCAGATGATTCTTGTGAAATGTTTTATTCAAGTGAAGATGGTAATGAATATTTTCCAAGAAATTATGTTAAGGAATTTCTTAACTATTATAATAATGATTATAGTGGGGATAATATTCCTCCTAATGGTGATGAAACTGCTTCTACAAAGGATAATGGAATGATGAAGCCGTTGCAAGAAAATATTGTAACTAGGAGTAGGAGTAGACCTTTTTATATCAATCTAAAACATTCCAGTTATACAAGGGTGAGGACAACATATCTCACAAAAATAATTTATTTCTTTCATTTGATTTCAAGTGAATGTTGTCGAAGGGATTGCTTGAAACATATGGATTTCAACTTTTCTTTGGAGAAAAGGAGAATATATTTTTCAATGAATAAAATCATGCAAAATTCATATTTAGTGGGTTGCATGCAATCTACACTAGCAGGTTATGATTATCATATTGGGAATGTATTGCTCTGCATAAAGGCTTTCAAAATGTTTCATTGACTTGGTAATTTTCATTTGTAAAGAATCCAAGAAAGTCTGGAAAATTATCCCACAAATTATTTAGAAGTACGTTATAAATGGGAGGTTGGGCCATTAGCAAATATTTTTATGACATGGATGAAATAATTCTTTTCAAAGCATGGAGAGTGTATGCCAAATAAAGACACAATACACATTCCGGATAATTTCTCGAGACAAGAAATCTTCAGCTTATACAAAGATTATGCAGATGCTGCTAAAGTAGTTGGCAACTTTATCACATACTCATATTTTACAAGGGTATGGAAGAATGAATTCAACAATGTTTGTATTCCTAAGAAGACAAGGATGGGGGTTTAAAGTACATTTTCTTCTCTTGACGCAAAAAGAGATAATTGTCAAGAGGCAGAAAGAGGTATGTGTTCAAAACATTATTTTTAAAAATTGGATAGTTATCAACTATGAAAATATATCTTTTCATATGTTTCTTTTATTTTATGTATAGATTTCGTTGTCAAAGAACTTCAAGAGCATCACAATAAGCAAACAAGTGAAAGACAAAAATTGTATAAACATCCAAAGAGGTGTTATGATAATCCAAATAAATATTTGGGTTTCATAATTTATGGTATAGACCAAAAGAAAACACTTCTGCCACATTTTTTCTGCACGCCAAAAAAGTTACAGGATGAAAATTTCATTCAATTTCACTTGGTTGGTTGTATGGTCTTTAATGAGAATATGTTTCCAAGGCTTTACTTCACAGCTCCAAATATTCATAATGATGCAAATATGGCCATAACTATAATCCATAATGTGTTTACTCATTGGTTTGGTATATGTACAATTAGACAACACAAGCAGTGAAAACAAAAATCAGGTTCTTTTTGGGTATCTAAACTGCTCGTTGAATTGAAATTTTTTAAAAAGATAAAGGTTAGTTTCCTTCTTGTTGGGCATACTCATGACCATATTGATCAAATGTTCAATCATTTTTCAGTAACATTGAGGAGGAAAGGCATTGGGAGCTTGCCATCATTAATTGAATGTATTAAGAAATCCTATGTTCCAGAGGTTGTTTTTCATGTGTTGGAAGAAACTATTGACATGCGAAGGTTTATTCTGAGATCGTATGGTTAGGAGAAATGCATTGAACAACTTAATGAAATTAGCTTCCAACATCAATTTCGTATAAAAAAAATTGATGGGATAACACTTATATGGGGCAAGAAGTATTCAACTGCTTCAGAATGGGGGGAATCATTAGGTTTAACATTTTTAAAGTTCATTCCAGATCGTCCAATATTTCCATCAAAGATATTTCTATTACAGTCAGTTGTTGATCTCCATAATGCATGAAGGCATAAGAGAGACATAAATTATTCTGAATGTCTGGAGGAAATTCAAAGATTTATTAGAGATACATATGAGTACTTTGATGTTGCTGATTCAGTTTTGTGGGAGTCTTTTTTCAATAATCAAAGTGATATGATTTCAAGATCAATAAATGAGTATATGCTTTTGAAGAATCCATTTTTTTGGCCACAAAATATGCCAAAAGAACATGAGGAAACACACATTGTTTTACTACAACAGTCTCAAGCTATTATTAATTCTCCACAGGTAGAGGAAAGAGAAATATATATTGGTTCTATACGATCATGTGCACAACGTGAAGCGATGGAAGACCTTTACAGGGGTTATGTGCAGGATGTTAAGGAGGGTTGCATGATAGCAGTGTTAGCAGATGAAGATCCACCTGACTATCCATTCTAGATTGCCAAGGTTATAAATGTCATTAATGAAAATGAAGATTACAACTGTTGAAGTACATCGGTATACCAAAAGTACCCACCCTTTCAATGGTGTGTAGAAGCCAAAAATGGTAGTTGAAAAAAAATATGGCAGAAAAAGAAAAATAAAGGGCACAATTATAAATCGTCATTGCACATATGCATTAAAATTGGAGGATGTTGACATACTTGTTTATGAGTTCAATTTTCCAAAGAGAGGAACTCTCCTCTTGAAGACCATAAATATTTTGAAGAAATTTCTACCAGAACAAATAATACTTAGATGGGACTCTGCTGAATGTAGTCGTAGATCTAGAAGACTTTTGAACTTTGAAATGGTGGGCATGGATGTTGACTCAAATGGTGCACTAGTTTATGAAAGAGAAGAATATGGATCATCTTCATCTGCATCCAGTCATTCATTTGAAGATGTAGGTTCTAATGGTGTGCCAGAACCCATGATTGATTTTGAATAATTGTCTAAGACATTTTTATGTAATTGATGTTTGCATGGTAACTTGAAATAAATATTTTGACTTCCATATGATCTTTCATAAATTTATGAGGCATTTCTATGTTTGTTGTATTATATGTTTTAATTATGAATAATTCATCTCTTTAGAATATCCATAGTGTAGCAATGAATTACAAAAATAATCTATGTTATTTTCCATATACCAATGTTGATATTTTGATTAAAAGTTAAAAAAAAAAAAAAAAAATAGAAATTAATGTTGAATTTTTAGATTATGCAGTGATATTTCCATGATATTATGTATTGTTACCATCTAGTATAGGATACTTTTAAAAATTTAAAAGTTTTTATGCCTCATAGAAAGGGGACACTTTGTTTTGATGGTTGATTTTTAGGTTTTGGTTGCAATTAGATTTAAATTTTTATTAGGCTAAGATTTGGAAAGAGATATATTTTAATCCTTTAAAATAAAAATTACTCTTGCAATAATAAATATTTCATATACTTTTTCATTTTTAAATATTGTTTAAGTCATATAATTTCTCCATAATTTCATGGTTCAAGTATGTTGAAAACTTAAGATTTAAAAACTTGAGATTTAAAACTTTTCATTAAGGTTTTTATGCGCTATGATATTTTATCTTTAATATTATGGTTGAAAACAATTACAATTTTAGGGTTTTTTAGAGTCAAAATATTTTATCTTTAACAAGATGGATGAAAATTGTTGGAAATGATAAGGCCTTCAAACATGATATTTTTATCTTTAACATCATGTATCAAAATTATTATAATTTTATGATTTTTTAATGTCCTAATATGGTGTCTTTAACTCCATTGTTAAAATGTGTCAAAATTGTGACACAAATTTTTTTTTTTTTATTCCATCATCAAATCATTTTGTTTCGAGGGTGTTTTTTCAATCCTTTTTTCAATAAGTAATTTCCTCTTTAGCATAATCTAAAAAAATGTTGAAATTTGGCCCTGAGGAAAAAACAAATACGGGAACTAGAATACACACTTTTCATTTTTGGGGTGTTTTTTCATGTTTTTTGAGTCTTTTTGGGCTAGATTTCCCATTTTGAGGTAATAGTTCCCGTTTGATTGGTAATTATGTTTGGGATTTGTGTTAGTATTTAGGTTTATTATTCTTAGAAAGAGTCTTTTATCTTTCCAATTCTCTCTCTCTCTCTCTCTCTCTCTCTCTCTCTACACATTTATCTTCTCCTACTCATCCCCTTCCCTCTCTCTCTCTCCACCCATTCTCCTTTTATTTTCCTCATATTGTCTCCATCACTATGTCACTCTCCCTTTCCCCTTTATCTCTCCATCCATCCCCATCTCTTTCCATCACACTCCTTCCCTCCATTCCTCCCTCCCTATCACACCCTCTCCCTCACTCTCTTTGTCCTTCCCTCTTTCTCTTCCTACCTATCTGTCCCTCTCCTCCCAATTTATCTCTCAAAACCACTCTCTTGTTATATACAATATATATTAATATATATTATACAATAAATAAGATACAAATGTATTATAAAAACTATAAAATTTATAAAATTAATAACAATAACAAATTCTATAAATATGTACATACATATATGTAATTAATAATAACAGATATACTAAGTATAATAAAAAATGAAAACCATACTATACCATGTGCAATATTATGGGATTCTCAATGATATGATCCCATAAAACATGATCATTAAGTTGAAGCAAAATTTAATGGCATATGTACATAGTTTATCTCTATCCAGCTATGTGTCTCCATCAAGCTCCGTAGCACGATGGAGCTATGTAGTTTAATTGAGGGTTTTATTTATCCCTAGATAGACCTTTTAAAAGCTTGATGGAGAGCTTAAAAAATACCCTCACAAAGCTACATTTTCAACCTTTGGAACACAAGTTTTTCCAAAAAAGAGTAACTCGCCTCCATGGATTCACCCTTTTAATTTGAAATGACAATAACATAAAAAATGGTTTAGTGTATTTATTTTCTCATGAGAATAATATAAAAATTAAATAATTGAAATAAAGTATTTAGAAAAAAATTACTTTGAATTTGTTTTATTTATGGTGCAAACTTACATAAATGAATTTTAGTTTTACATCTAAACATGACAAACAAATAGAACAAATAAATATGTGTGAGTTTAGTTCGAATTTATATATTCATAAAATAAATATTTGTAAATTATTTATGTTTATTGTAGCAATTCACATAAATAAATCTACTTGTACATGTCAACATGGCAAACACAAAGTTAGCTACCCTACTTTACAGAACTTGCCAATATATCATACAACACTTCTTTAAATAAATGGTGATATACTCCACTTCTGATAAGATCAATAAAAATTTACTCCACTTTAACACCACATAGTAAGAATGGTGCTAACTTGTCCATCAATTATGGTGATATGATTCATTTTTAATATGATGCATAATGGATTCTTTGCTAATTCTAGAACAGTTTAATTGTGACATAAAAGAATTGTTGGCTTTTTTTGTTTAAGCATAAAGTCTGCAGCTATTATTTTAAGCCAAATCGTTTCACATGTGCATTTTATTGTTTCCCTGTGTTCTACCTCCATAGAAGAAAGTGAAACCACATGTTCCTCACTAACCCATAAAATTGTGTTCATTCCAAGACTAAACGCATATCTAGTTATTGAATTTCGGTTATTTATGTATCCCACACAATTAGAATTTGTATAAATAGTAAAGTGAAATTCACCACTTAAACCATATAGTAATCAAAAACCGGTTGTACTTTTTTCATATTTCAAATCACCTTTTATTTCTATCTAATGTTCTACCTCGTGGTCTACGAGAAACCAGGATATGTAGTTGATTACAAAACTTAGACTTGTCCCAATGATTGTAAGATAAATCAAACTTCCCACAAGTTGCCTGTAAATTGACTAATTGGTTGATTTTGAGTCTACTTTAGCTGAAAGTTTCAACTTCTCCATATATGTATGTATTTTTACAATCAATAATCTTCATTAGGGGAATTTTGAGGTCTAAAATGGGCCTCCTAAGCAAATTATAAAATAATAGTGGAAAAAATCTAATAAGATTTGATGACATCATCAAATTTTAGAGGGAAAAATGAAAAAACTACTTTTTCAATTAAGTATTTTCAGAAAACATCTGCTCCAAATTTTTTCTCAATTTAATGGCAGAGAGTCTTTCGTTGGATGCAAATTTAATTCCCCATCGGATACCCATGTTCCCCATTTTTTCGATGGGTCTCTTTACTGAAAAATGAGAAATACGTAAAAAACGTGATTCTGATCAGCGTTTTTTATGTATTCGTTTTTCGTGGTAAGCCTTCGTCAGTTTGCTTGTGGGTGCTCTAGAAACTGGATGAGAATAGATTCACGCGTCAGCAATCTCATCTTTGAAATTTGAGTAAAAATTTTGGGAGATAAGTTTAAAATACGAGTTGAAAAAGTAGTTTTATTATTTTATTATTTTTTAATATATTTACTTTTTTACTCCAAAAATGGTGAATCATCCATTATGGATGACATCATCATCTTGAATCCTATTGGTTGTTATAAAGTTTATTTTTGTTGTACATTTTTCTTATGAGGCCCATTTTAGACCTCAAAATTCCCCTAATGGTATTTGTCTAGTAGACCTTTTTCATGCTTAATATGTAAAGTAAAAACACATTTGTTATTATGCCAAACTTCAACATCTAAGCAATGTTATAGGAGGCCCAAATTTGTAATGTCAAAAGTCGAATGTGATTCAGTTTTATCTTGGTACTTAGTCTAACCTCACTACTTATGATGAAAATTTCATCTACATATATCACTAATATATATATGTACTATCCTCACTTTTAATGTAGAGAATTTAATCAAAAAATCTTATTCTTAATCTGTAATCCTACAAATGTTTTTCAATTTTGATGTACCAAGCTCTTGGTGCTTATTTGGGATCATAAAGAACCTTAACCAATCTACATACCATGTGTTCCTTTCCAAGAAACTGGAAACCTCGAGGTTGACACATATAAACCACTGCCTCCAAAATATCATTGAGGAATGCATTAGAATATAATGCTTATTCTAATATCATTTTTTTAAAACATTTTTTTAGGGTACTTTAAAACTTTTTTTTCAAAACCTTTCCTCAGTTCTTTATTTATTGATTCAATGTAGTTCTCATTGTTCCCTATCATCAAAATATCATCTACATATGCCACAAGATACAAAACTATTTTTCCAACTTAAAAAAGTTGCATCATCAAGATCATAATGTTTGAAATTGAGTTTCAGAAGATACTCAGTCAACTTCGTGTACTAGGCTCGTGGTGTTTGATTGAGGCCATACAAGGATTTTACAAGCTTACATACTTTATGTTCCTAACCCTTCAAAAAAATTCCTTTTGGTTGGGACACAAAAACATTCTCTTTCGGATCTCCATTCAAGAAAGCAGTTTTTACATCCATTTGATGGACTTTCCAAATTTTTTAGTTTCTAAGGAAAAGAGTGTCCAGATGGTAGCCCATTTTGCTATGGAGGAAAATCTCTCCTCATAATCGACCCCTTCTTTCTATGCAAAACCTTTTGCCACAAGCCTAGATTTATTCTTGTCAAGTGAGCCATCTGCTTTATACTTGTTCTTGAAAAATGTTAACGCTTAATTTAGCAAGGGTCCTAGGAGGGGTTCCAAAGGGAATACTACTATATCAAGTGGAAAAAATGGGACAAGGACCCACTATCACCTCATTTAATGTCCTCTGCTCTTTACAAAATTTCATTGATGGGAGGAATTTTTGTATATGGAAATCACTAGAATAATGAGATCAATAATGATGCACAATGTGATTTCCAATGCCCATTCAAAGAAGAGGATCAGATAATATGTTGTCTATTTTAGAAGCAAAATAAGGGCTCTCCAAGAAAGGCTTGAGGGATATATGACCTCGGGTTTAGGAATATTAAAAAATGATGAATTCCTAAGATCAAACTTCCAAAATCCCTCACTTGTGATTGATGTGTTTATACTAGGCTTCTAAGTGAGGCAACAATGACTCATTCAATTGAAATATTCAATTAAAGTGTGAGCTTTGGGAGAAGCTAGGGTGACTTTCCATGAAAAAACCTTTGAGAGAAATACTATAAGAGACTAAGGGTTGAGAGATATACCGTGGTAAAGGCCCATCCAATGATCACTTAAAGTTAAGATAAAAGGTTTTGAATGATGAAATACAATGTGAAAATCTTTAATAAATCCCCAAGTCAAAGGAGCTTCAAGGGTTACCTCTTGGTGTGATAGCTAGGGCATCAATTTATTTGAAATCACGCCATTGTATTTCGTTCAAAATTGGAGGATTCCTAGAGATCTAATATAGCCTAGGAAGCGATGCCTTTATTGAGGTCCTTTTGCTATTTTCACATGCCTTATCCTTTGTTATTTTAGTCTCTAGGCATCATAATATTTTAGAGAAAATAAACCTTTATTCCCACACCTTGCATGTGAGCCTCTTCTTGGAAATTCCTCATGATGCAATTCAACCTAGACATATATGCAAGGTTTTTTTTCTTCATGAAGTTGAATTAGACCTAGTTTCATCCACACGCTAATTATTAAAATGAGAAAGGTAAATATTGAGAGGTGATGTACAGTCAAAAGGGATTATTATTGGCATATTTCGTGTTTCAACCATGCAAAAAATGAACATTCTTGGAGAGGGTGTGCTCAAGGATGATCATTCTAAGAAATGCTTGTATCTCATTCATACAAACAACAATCAATAGATATATATGGTTACTAAAGGAAAACAACAAGCTATTACAAAGGGGGCACCATACTGAACTATTTCTAGTAGGTTGGAACTTCATAATAGGAAAAAAATAGATATCATGGAGAATTAGTGCCACAATTTTATGTTGACTTGTTGGTCATACATTTAATGCATTGTCCTGAGTATTACATGCTAAAATAACACATATTCTAGAAGACATGTGCCTCACTAGAGATGCTTTCAACAAATTTGTCAATTAAATGGAAAACATTAGCTACAAAGTGTTTTGAGCAAATGTGTGTTTTCAACAAACCTAGTTTTGAAAGAGAGAAAATTCAATAGAGAGGAATTGTGACATCCAAAATTATCTAGCACATAGGCCTTTAACCCACAATTTGATCCTCTTCTCTTTCATCGATTACATTCTCTCTCCTCCTATATTGTTCTATAAAGAAGAGGTGAAATTCCTCATTCTAGAGGTTGGATTTACTTACATAGGTGTCAAGAGCTTCTCATAATCTTCCCTCATCCATTTCATGCTTGGGAGAACTTCCACTACATGCGAGAGCTTAATAAGGTAGCCCATGGTATAATGTCTCTATGATTTACTTTCTAACATTTCATTCACATATCAAATGAATTATAATATACTTATTTTATAGCTCTATAAGTTCATATGGTTTTTTTGAATATTTTATCATGATACAAAGATTACGTTGTCATTACAGTGCAGTTATTTGAATTTTAATTTCATATTGGGTGCATATTTGTTGCCACTTTTCCATTTAATCACTATAGGAATTTTAATTAGGAAACTCATCACTACCCTCTTTAATTTGTATTCAAAGACACCATTGTATATTGGATTATTTTAGAATTACACCTGCACAAATATCTTAAAGTAATCCTTATGAATACAATTAATTAGTAATAATCCTCATTAATTAATAAGGTTACTTAACTATTTATAAAAACACTAAATGATTAAACAATGACAACAATTATATTACTAGCATATAAGGGTACTTTAAAACATATTTTTAAGCCAAACTAATATTCTGTCTTAAAATCCTAAATTATCATTTTAAGTATTTTAATTTAGAAATTAAAACTATTTTAATTGTCTTAAGTTAGAAATTAAGACAATTCGTTCCATTATATTATAAATTAAGGCAATTCATTCAAAGAGTGGCGGAAAAATTATGAAAAATAAGAGGGGAAGTAAATAAACTTAGGGTTGGAGACAGGTCATTATTACAAATAATGCGAAATTGGACCGATAGGTTGCGTGGTCAACTCTTTTGACGAAAGCGTTGTTGCATTATTTTCCCTATTGAAATATAGGGACAAGGCCAAACTCGCCTCATTTTGCAGGGGCTTTGATAAGGTTAGCCTCACCTCCATTTGTAGGGGTGTTTAGGCTCTTTCTCATGCCTCTAGAAACTCTGGGAGGTGAATGTGATGAATGCGATGAATGCGGAGAGGTGTTGTGACCTCATTGATACATCACTTTCCATGCTAGCGACCCACCTCTAACAGTTCGAGAGCCTATAGCTAGGGCCATATTTATGCGAGAAAATTGTGAGTGGTGTGATAAGATGTTATGGCCCTCTATTGCCCAAGGCTTAAGCAGCTCTGGCTATCAAGGCTAGGGGACATGGACGGGGTTGCTATTGGGGTACTTCTCAAGCATTTCCAAAATAATTCAGAGCTTATCTCCTTTGATTGGATGAATGTTGATGAGACAGTGCTAGGAATTGTGGATCTCTTAGGTTTTTGTCTTTGGCACGTTCTCAGAACATCAAGTGGACAATGGATTTGCAACTCTGGCTAGTATTCTGAAATTGGTTGTTGTGGATGTATCACGTAAGGACATAACCCTACATGTAGCTTTCAGTTCACTGCTTTTGGAGAGCTTAAAGGTTCTTTGTGCATTAAATTATGGAGAGAAGTCACTAAACTTGTGATTTTTGATGATGAGACTATCTTTGTTGATTCTGCTAGGGAATAAGTTATAATGGATGAAGGCAATAAATGGGTATTTTTGTATCGTGAAAAGTCGGGCCAAGAGGGGCACAACCAGAAGTAGGAAAGGTACATTTCCCTTTGCATGAATTTCTCAATCTTACTTGTTCATAATTGATCCTTTAAAACCAACATTCCAAATTTATTGGTCAATCCGTCTCCTTTTGCCTTGCATTCTGCACAACTTTCGTAACTTATTTTTCCATGGATGATTGTGTGAAATAAATCGTCATGATTAGTTGCACTTGTTAGTTGTTTGCAATTGGAGAGTCATTTTTCTTGAGCACTTCTCCAATTACATGTTGAAAGGCTTAATTAGGTTGTCCACAAGTGAATTTTATTTGTTCTTCTGCAGGCCATGGAAAATTTATCAGTCAATGCATATGTTTCCAAAGCGGTTGCTATTGAAGGGGGAATTACATTTTCATAGCCCTTGCTAGGTCCCCTAATAGAGGGTTTGTTGAGGGGGTGTTGCAAGGGACTTTCGACCTGTCTGTAGGAGAAGAGAACACGGTGTTGACTATATTCTCTTTGTTTATTTTTTTATTTTTTAACTAAAAATGATAAATTGAATGCTTATTTTCCCTTTTATCAAGCACCCAACCTTCATTGTTCATGTTGGTGGTGTTTCCTACTCATTTTATGCTTTGGAAGTGCAATGTAAATTATAGTCATCATTATTGATTGGAAAAACTAGGATGTTTGACTAAATAATGCTTCATTTTTTCTATCATCCAAATAATAACAAGTTTTTCCTTCTTTCCAAATAACACATGAAGTTGATGTTTGTTTTCTTTCACTCAGGGTGTTTTTGCAAAGGTAGGTGGCATAAGGAAATTAGTGGATCTTGTATTCAAATGGCCTTCTGGCGGGAAAGGAGTTTTGGTAAGATAGAAACTTTTATTTCCAGAACTTGACACATAAAACTATGAAACTAAAAATGCTTTGTATCTTTAAGAGTTCTCACTTCTGATAATATAGCTATGGGAAATCATTATAATGGATATATATGCCTTTTTTTTTCGTCTCCTTTGCACAAAAAATGTACAAATAATCCTCAGTGTTGAATGATGTCTTGATAAGATGGATTTGCTCTATTTTTGTTTGAGAAACAAATATTACTTACTTTGTATAAGATTCAATATCTATATAGATTTTGAAGAGAAATGCAAACTAAGCCAAACAATTTGAGTTCATTTTAGGACACCCTTTTCATAATGTGCCTATCATAACTCCTTTCAGGTTTTAAATCATCAAGGATTGGAACCCCTACAAACTGGTGCGGGTTAAGATGGTTGAAACTTGGGTTTTATTGTTTTTGTAGCATGCTTGCTTTAAGGTGACAAAGCTACATTTGGTGCATTTTTTGAATAGTATGAGTTTAAAAGTTTGAACTTGTTTTTGTGCATTGATGATTGCTACCATTGATCAATGGACATGTTTTTGATTTCCCCACTGCTTTTGTTTTTTTTTTTCTGTAATTGGTTTAGCTTATGCCTTCTTCTCATTTTTTCACTTTAAAAACACTCTTTGCAGAATATGCCTATCATTACTCCTTTCAAGCTTTGAATCATCAAATATTGGAGCCCATGTAAATTGGAGCAACCCTAAATGGGTGAAACCTAGCTTTTCTTATTTTTGTAGCATGCTTTCTTTCAGTTGAGAAGGCTACATGTGGTGCATTTTTTGAGTGGTACGAATCCAAAAGTTTGGACTTGTTTTTGTGCATTGAGGATTGCTACCATTGATCATTGGATGTTTTTTTGATTTCCCAACTGCTTGTATTTTATTAGAAAAATTGGTTTAGCTTATATCTTCTTCTCATTTGCTTCTTTGTTCCTCTTCACAGATTAGTTCTATATTCCCCTTTCCTTTTTAGCATTCCAACATATTCTTTATCAATACCCGTATTTGTCTCCTTTGTCTTTCCATTTCTTCACTTATGTGTTCTTTCTACTCCCCTTTTCTTTGATGTTGTTTTTTCTCCCCTTGGTCCATTTTTTTTTGTTTTTTTTCCTTTCTATTTTCCTTTGTGTCCCCTTTTTTGGTATTTGTTTCCTGTCTGTATATGCTACATGTCTTAAGGGGTTTGAATAAGTGCAAGAAAGGCTACTTGTGTGAACTTTTGACTATAAGTAATGCTCACTGCTAACACAATCTGAATTTCATGTAAGTTTTTGACAGGTGTCAAGAATTTCACTTCACTTATGAGTTCCAAGAAGTCTATTTCTCATTTTCCTATGTGAATTGACACTTTGATCTCGTTTTATTATTAACTATTGAGTTCCATGCTTCAAAAATTTTTCCTACATAGTACAAAATACTAACATTTATCTTTATATTTATCCATAACGCGATGACATTGCAGTTGGATAAAAATATTTTGGATGTACTTTCTATTGCATTAGAAAGTGAAATTTTTTAAGAGATGGTTGGAGCTTAGTTAGTTGCATATCTCAAACACCTAAATAGTTCATTTTCTCATATTTGAAATTGAAATTCTTGGTTACATGTTTTCTTAAAAATTTCATCAGTACCATATATTTTGTATTTTCTGGGCAATTCTTTAGTTGTATAAGCGTTAGCGTAACTAGCCAATGAATCATTTAACAAGTGCATGGCTAATGGAGTGGGTTACACATGTAAGAGTTAAAGGTAAAATTATTGTTTTATTTTATCAATAATTAGTTGCAAAAATACTTATTTAGTTTTTAAGTTTAGAGGAATATTGGGGAGGCTGAATCAGAAGCAGATTGAAGTCCTCATTATTGCTTATCATTAAAAAATGAAAAATTGAAAAAATAAATGAAAAAATACCCATTTCGAATATGAAATGCAAAACATCATATTTATCCATCTAATAAACAACCATAACGTCTAGGGTAAAAGGTAATTCATTTGTGGGAATATATGGTATAAATAAAACTTTACATTGATAGAACGTATCATATCAATTTAGATAGAAGTGGAACATGCTTGGAGCATAATGGTAAACTCTTTTCTTCCATTATAATGCATTATCATATAACAAGTGGATGTTTCTAAATAAAACCATGGGATCATATAAATGTTCCCAAACAATAATACAATCTATAACTCCATGATCTTGAATTTGAATTTGAATGACACTTTCTGCAAATTCTTGAATCAAGGGCAGAGAAATTTGGAGTTTATAACACTGCTTTGGAAGTAGTATCATTTGAGTGGTTCTAAAATTGTATAGGGAAGTGAAGTACATAGAAGATTCTACAATGATGCCAATTTTAAACATGAAGAAAGGAAACTATACCTATAGAGGGAGGTTTCCATATTTTCTCAATGACAAAGTACGAAGGTTGGGAATGTATGTCAATTTACCAAAAATCTCGATACTTTTAAAATAACATTGATGGTAAAAGAAACTCCCTTAAAAGGATGTCAGCATTGAGAAGGAAAGGTTTTTCTATCTAACAAAAGGAGAGTTGACTTTTAGTTCCACCGTCTAGAATTCATCTAAGGATGAAAACAAATAATCATCAGAAATAGTAGAATATTCACAAGTTGAAGATGGAGTATAAACAGATGGTTGTCAAGAAGTTCTTGGATATCAGAAACATTGCATTGAACTACTATTTTGCTCATCTAAATAATTAATATGAATATGTATACTTGCACATGTTGGTTATGTCCATAAGGCATCTACTATTATGTCTATAAAGAAATTACAATAAGTATATATCAAGATATTTTAACCTAAATCATGACTAGATATTCTTTTTGACAACCCTAAAAAGGCACTATTTTAGATAATAGAGGTTGTACAATAACCATGGATGACCAAAGGTGGGTAATATGATTTTAACTAATGTGAAGTGTAATATATCAAGGGGGCGCACTAGGAATATATAGGCTATGTCTACGAAGTGATGGAAGTAAACATATACCAAAATGCTATAAATCTATGTACTCTAACAAAAATATAAGCAATTGAGGAATTTGCACACTCTTATAAATTATTATAATGTATCCAGTAGTTGTTGAAAAATAATGAATATCATTTTAAGAACCCTTCGTCTGCACTAGAATTCACCACTTAGCATTTGTAAATTTTTATTGTGGTATAATTTTTTAAGACGCTCGATCATTTACTTCTAAATTCTCAGTGTTTTCTTTGGGGTCTATTATAATTGAGGAAATCCTATATACATGTTTAAATGAAAGGATTACTTAACTAGAGACCCTGTTCAACATTTTGTTTTATATTTTCCATTTTTATTGCCTTGTTAATTCATAGATATGATGATTTGCAGTGTCTCACTATATTATCCTTTTTGTCTTACTCGAGACAATTATTTAGAACCAAAACTAAAAGGAGGTGAGGGAATTGCAAAAGTTCCTCCCTGTATTTTTGAATTTTATTTTGCAATCCAAATTATTCTATAATCTTTAAAACCTATGGGATGAAAAAATTACAAATGCACACTAATTATTGCGACAAATTGTTGGAACCTCACTTCAACATTTGATATACTGAGTTATTTAGGCTTGCTTATTGAATGGTCTTGCAGTTGATATCATGAAGCAAGAAACTGTAGTTATCTTGTTTAATGCAAAGATTGTTATGTTTAGGGGTTTAATGAGACTTGTTGTTAATAAGTGGGGTATAATTTAGGACTCCATAGGGCCTGATCCACCATCAAAATCCATAGGAAACTTCTCCAACATGAAAATCCTTCTTTTTAATGGCAATGTGTTCACCGAAAATGTTCATAAACAGATTGGTTGTTTGAAGCCATTGTCCAAGATGGATTTCAACAGTAAAAAATTATCTAGAGTGATACCTCGAGAGATGAGCTACTGCAAGCTCTTGGCCTTCATAGATTTGAGTAGGAGTGAGCATAGTAGACCCATAGCCCCACAAATATAGAAGATGAGGATTCCCGATATCTCTAGAAACCATTTAGTTGGAGCATTCCTTTAGAGATTGAAGGCCTGCTAGGCCTCACATCTGTGGCCTTCATATATTTGAGTAGGAATGAGTGTAGTGGATCCATACCCCATAGCTAAGAGGTATAGGTAACAACCAAACTTATTGGTTTAGGTCATTGATTGGATGAGAACTACTTGCTTCGTTCGTTTAGTAGAATTAGTCAAGGTACGCAAGCTAACGATGACATGGAAGTAGAGTTATCTTTGGTCTTGAGAGTATATGTATGGGAAGGCGAGAAATGGTTCTTTTGTTCCCATGATTAGCTCTTGGTTCAATTTGCAAAGGTTGTTCCTATGACTATTGATCCATGTGACAATGGTTTTTCCAGTAACAATTGGTTAGCCTTGCCACTCGCCCAAGAAGTAAAAAAAATGTCATTTCTCATTAGTATCAGTAGTAGGAAGGCTTGTAAGGTCCCTCAATGGGAATGTTTATAAGCGTTGCATGTTCAGGAGAAAGCTTCATTAGCTTAGCTCCTAACTTGGGCAAATGAAGAGCAACTAGGTTTTCATCTAGATGCTTTGGGAGCACATAGACCTTATTGTTGTACTTCTTAGACTTCTTCTCATTCTGGAGCTCCAACTCATCAATAATATAGTTTTTAAAGGAGCAAGACATGACAAACGTTGGGTAGCTAGTAGCACAACCCAAGTTCATTAGAATTCCCTGTGCAAGAACAATGATACCACTATTGATATCAGGGAACACCCTCTTATCTGTTTGAGGCATGATGGTAATCTTCTTAAAACCAGGGAAATTTTTAAGATTTCGTGTGTCAATCTCATTGTCAAAATGACCAATGTTGCAAACTATTATCACACCCAAAATTAAAAAAAAGAAAAAAAACTTGAAGTGTGTCAAGTTTGTAAATAGCTTGGTTAGGAGAATAGTATCATGAAATGATAAGTTTTATGATATGGTATAAGTTTTTATGATTTCTTTAAGTTGTTAGGGGATGTATTCAAGTCATTTCAAAGGATAAAATCTAAAGTAGATACTTTAATCAACCTAATGTGTAAAATCTGGCCACCTGTCGAAATTTTCCTAAGTTCGCAGCGTTTTTAGTACAAAACTAATAGATTTCGCTGCAGAAACACCTAGTAATTTTGTAGCGAATCTGAAACTTGTTAAACTAAATTCATTACGAAAGATTGTTTTCCTGCAACGGTTTTTTGCATAATGATGAGTTGTCAAACTTTGAATGTTTCGAGGTCATGCTGTCAGAATAGGGTCATTAGTGAATGTTTTAGGCACGTTTTGGCATCAATTACCATTTTCTTAATGAATCTCATTTCATTTTTCCTAATTTATCCCTCATTCCTCTCGCTTCCTCTTTCATTATTGTAAGATGCTACTCAAACAACTCGTTGTCATTATTCTTCCTCTAAAACTATATTGTCATACCAGCTCCCTATTGTCATAAAAAACTTGCTGTCATCACCTCTTCACTGAATAGGTGTTAGTACCTTTCATTGAACAGGTGTGAATATCTAAAGAAGGTCACTGCTGTAAAACAAAGGAAAAGGCTACACCAAACAAGACCAATAAAGGAGGCCTACCATTCAGGTACGAGCCTATAATCCCAAAGTTAATAATGGAAGATCCCAATTTCATGGAAATATTTACAAGAGTAGGGCGTATTCAGTTTTGTAAAAAATTACAAGGTCATCACAAACAGGTATCACAAGATTTTGCACTAAACTTCAAAGTAACTTCTACGAAGGGTCGTATTTTCCATGTGCCAATTTCACCTGATAGTATTTCTCAAGCAACAAGAATCCCTAGGACAAGATAAGAATGGTTTAAAGCCACGAAGTTTGATTTAAAGGTTTGTGATGATTATCTGAAGCCTGAACATGTAGGGATAAATATGACTATAGGGATTCCTAGAACTTATCTCAAAGATAATTACTTTAAGCTATTGATGTTGATACAGAAACACTTTGCCTGTGATGCTAGATTTCATACAATATACATGTATCATTTCAAGTTGCTGCTTCATTTTACACGAAAAAATATAATGGATATCCCTTACTACCTTTTTAGAAGCCTTGGAAAAATGGCAGATAAGGTGCAAGTTAGACCTGAAAGAAGTGAAACTTCCATCTTTCACCGTGGATTGATCAAGTTACTAGTGCTGGATGAATTGAATAAACTAAATAGAGACTGGATAACCTATTTGTTTATGAGTGGGTATGAAATAGATGCTTTAAATTCAAGGAAATATTCTAAACCCAAGACTGTTACTCCTTGACAAGAAATGAATACCACCGTAGAGGCAAAAGGTGATTAGCAAGAAAGTTTGCAGCCTGTAGCTGAAATGATGGAGATAGGAGCTAAATATAAGTAAACAAGACTTCGATGTATGAAGGGTTGGGAATATGTTAGGAGAGATTTCTACTATTGTAAAGAGTTTCGGATCAGCAATAGAAAGGGCTATTGTTTCCATCGTTCACTTGAGATTCATTCGATGTTTTCATGAACATTGTCTTATGTATCTTATTACTTTCTGTCAATATGTTAATGTTTGATTACTCGGAATTCAAGCTTTGCATGCTTTGACTTCCTTTCAAGCACTAAACTATTGGATATCTTTCTCAATGTCCTACTTTCAGTATCTTAATGTTCATTACCCATAATTCATGTTTCTCATGCTCTCACTTCCTTTGAAAATTTATATTGAATGAACTTTGTATGTGTGTATTCCACTTTCATTTAAACATCCACATGCCTCGGCTTCCACAAGGAGAGCCTTTGTCATTGAGATTCCTGTCACTGACTCCACAGCCCAATGGTAGCAAGCCTTCATCTTTTCAACCTACAAATATAAAAAACCATGACACAGTTCATAGAGTTAGCCATCTATCTTTATCATTAACCAATATCATAAATTACCTGTGAGAGAGCCCTCTCAGACTGAAGACGCTAAGCTTCAGTTAGAAGTGGTTTGAAACAGTTATCCAAGTTGTCCATTGAAGCAACCCAAGAAGACTCAATTTGGTGATAACATTTTGGTGCGTCTGTTGGGAGTTTGAAGACTAATTTCTCGAAGTTTTTGTGCAAAAAGGTGAAGCTGAACTCTTGGAGGTAGCAGGAGCTTAGAATGTGTTGGAGGCTGCAAAACTACCCGGGTGACTCCATTATTGAAGAATTCAAAATTTCATAGATTCATGGTGATTCCATTGGACTTATGAAGAACTTAGATGCTGCCATTCTTGTTTCAAGCTATGCATTTATAATTTTTTCAAAAATTTATGGCTTCCCAAATCCTTTTCCCAAAGATGCATATTATTTAAGGAATGGTCCAAAATTCAATGGGGAAGATTTGAGTTTTACCTTGAAGTATATATCAGATTTCTGTGACTTTACTGAGCTTCTTAGAGTCAAACATGAAGATATTTTCATCATATTGTCTATGATACATTTCAAGGGAAATGTAAATAGTGGATTGAAAGCTTTTCTGCCAGATCTATTAAGTCATTTGCAGAGTTTTGGATTATTTTTTTGGAAACATGGATAGAAAGAACAGAGTTGGTGGCAGACTCTCCTTCCATTCAAGGTTTCAAACAATTTAATGATGATCATAATAATGAGGAAATTGATCAAAATTTTTCTTTGTCTTTGTCTTCTTATTTAAAGCCATTTAAGTGCAATCAGAAGATAAGATTCAATTTTTGGAGGAAGTTTCTACGAAATTTGAGAAACATTGAAGTTTTAGAAGGTCAAATTCAATCTTATATTCTTCATGATAAATATCAGTCTTTTCAAAAGTTTTCCACGCTAGAAAAAAAAAGAGAGGGTGCTACTACCTTTCTCTTTTGAGATTGAGGAAGAATACCTTGTTCTTGAAAATCATTTTTAAAATCAGTTTGATAGGATACAAGTGAAATCTTATCTTGCTAAAGAAAGCATATATGAGCTGTCTGAAACTGCAAAATGTCTTGAGAATCATCAAATAGACTTTTTCTTCTATGACCCTATAGCTGACTACATGGAAGAGTTCTACAGTCCAAATTTCCAGTTATATTTTCATTATGAAGATCAGATACATCTTATGTTGCCTTGGTCATTTCAGAATCCTATTTACTTTTGGTTCAAGCGCAGTCAAGATGTTCAAGTGTCAGATCAGATCAATAGCTGGCTTCATTGGAAGTTTCATGTTGCTTGATTCAACCTAATTCAAGTCATGTCAAAAGAGAAAATCTAAAGTAGATACTTTAATCAACCTAATGTGTCAAATATAGCCACCTACCAGAATTTTCCTCAGTCCGTAGTGTTTTTAGTACAAAACTAACAGATTTCACTACGGAAACATCTAGCAATTCCGTAGAAAATCTGACACTTGTTAAACTAAATTCTCTACGAAAGTGTGTTTTCCTATAACGGTTTTTTGCATAATGATGAGTTGTCAAACATTGAGTGTTTCGAGGTCATGCTATCAGAATAGGGTCATCATTGAAAGTTTTAGGGACGTTTTGGCATCAATTACCATTTTCTTGATGAATCTCATCTCGTTTTTCCTAATTTATCCCTCTTTCGTCACACTTTCTCTTTCATTATTGTAAGTTGCTACTCAAACAACTTGATGTCATTGTTCTTCCTCTAAAAATCTATTGTCATACCAGCCCCATATTGTCATAAATATCTTGTTGTCATCACGTCTTCACAAAACAGGTGTTAGTACCTTTCATTGAATAGGGGTGAATATCTAAAGAAGTCCACCGTTGCAAAACAAAGGAAAAGGCTACACCAAAGAAGACAAATAAAGGAGGCCTACCATTCAGGTACGGGCCTATAAGCCCAAATTTAATCATGGAAGATCCCAATTTCATGGAAATATTTACAAGAGCAGGGTGCATTCAGTTTTTTCAAATATTACAAGTTCATCATAAACAGGTATCACAAGATTTTTCACTAAACTTCAAAGGCACTTCTACGAAGGTTGGTATTCTCCATGTGCCAATTTCACCTGATGGTATTTCTCAAGAAACAGGAATCCCTAGGATAGGAGAAGAATGGTTTAAAGCCACGAAGTTTGATTTAAAGGTTTGTGATGATTATCTGAAGCCTGAACATGTAGGGATAAATATGACTGTAGGAATTCCTAGAACTTGTCTCAAAGATAATTACTCTAAGCTATTGATGGTGATGCAAAAATACTTTACCTGTGAGGGTAGATTTCATACAATCTACATGTATCATTTCAAGTTGCTGCTTCATTTTGCAGGAAAAAAAATAATGGATAGCCCTTACTACCTTTTTAGAAGCCTTGGAAAAATGGCCGATAAGGTGCAAGGTACACCTGAAAGAAGTGAAACTTCCATCTTTCACCATGGATTGATCAAGTTACTAGTGTTGGAAGAATTGAATAAACTAAACAAAGACTGGGCAACCTTTTTTTTTTATGAGTGGGTATGAAATATATGCTTTAACTCCAAGGAAGGCTTCTAAACCCAAGACTCTTACTCCTAGACAAGAAATGAATACCATTGTAGAGATAGAAGATCATCAACAAGAAGGTTTGCAGCCTGTAGCTGAAATCACGGAGATAGAACCTGAATTCATCCAAGAAGCAGCACCTCATCCAACAACTAGCAAGCATGCTAAAGAACATGTCACAATTATCAAGTCTAAATCTACTGCAAAACGGTCTAAAAGAATCACAAAGAAAACTACTAGAGGTAAAGGCAGGCTTGAAGACATTTTGTAGGCTATAGACATTGTAGAAACCCCTGTAGTGAAAGAAATTGAGGTAGAATGATCCAAGGTTAAAAGGAAGGGTCTTGTGGCCAAGAAATTAGACTTTGTATCTGAAGGACTAGGTTTTCAATTTAAACCTAGAAAACCTTTCACTAGATCACTGATTTCTGAGATTGTTAAAAGTGGAAATAAGCAGCAGAGGGAAGATAAAGGAAAAGAGGCAGTAGTGGAAGAAATTATAGTTATATCTCCTACTGAGACAGATGTTACTAAAGAAAAAGAAGGTCAACCCAAAAGAAATATTTAGAAGGAGTCTAAAGGAGACTTTCCAAAAGAACAGCTCAAAGACAAAGAAGAAACTGTCAAACAGAGAAAGGGAAAAGAGAAAGTCACAGAGAAAACTGAAAAAGAGCTTCTTGAAGAACAATTGAAAGAGACTAGGGAAGAGATGTTTGAAAAAAATATGGAACTAGAAAGATAGAAGCACGATAAACACTTGATATATGAGGTGGAAAAGAAAGTGACTGATCAGGTTACTCATTTTAAAAAATCCATTGGAAAGGCCAAAAATATGCTTAAGAGATCACAACCTTTGCACATCATGATGAAACACACAAGGAAGATAAATTTATGGTTATAGGTAGAGAGGAAAAGTCTTCAGAGACAATTCAAATAATTGAAAGAACATATGGAGATGATGAAGACAGAATTAGAGAAGAAAGGTTTGGAAAGAAAAGTTGTAGAAGAAACTACTGAAGTTTGTCATGAAGAATCTGCTAATAAATAAGAAGGTAACAGTGAATAACAGACCCTTTTTGTCTTACACCATCATACTTCACATTCAGGTATACTCATGGACCTTTTATAGGCTCAAATTCTAAATTTTTCCAAATCTCTGGGAAATTAGGCAATTCCGCAATGTATCCTAGGCTTGAAGCCCAATTTTTGCTCCGACATTTCTGAAGATTTCTTTTTGGTTTTAAGCCACTTAAACTGACCTGGTTAAGGAACTTTAAGGTTTTTGTTTAAATTTTTTTGATCACCTAAGACCCTCCAATGGTCAAAAGTAGCAGAGGTACATCACATATGACCTAATTGTTTTCGTTATGGAATTTCGCTACGAAAGTAGCTTAAAACTATGTTTTAGAAGCAAGGTCAGTTTTTGGAAAAAGGTGAAGGGTAAATGATTTGGATTTATGCAGGAACACAATAGAATAAACACGTAACCATAAATACAGAGATGCAGTGGAAATAACACTTCATTTCATTAATATCAAAGAACTGAAATTTGCTTACAGACATAATGGAAATCAAACTAGCTAGGGCGCTGGTAGCTATCTCTGAGAAGAGACGTGGTGGCTAAAGGCCTCTGAATTGAGTTACAATGAGGCTCAAGGGCCTATTTATTATTTAGAAACAATGAGAAATCCTAAACAGCCAAAACCCTAACCCTAGGAGATGAAGCGCCAAAACTATGGGCCCCGTTTGGGTAAATTGGTGTTCCAACTTCCCAGGGGCGTAACTTTGGCATACGATCTTCGTTTGACGCGTACCATACCTCGTTAGAAAGATCTATCCGAGGAATACCATGGTCCATGTTGCTCTCCTTTTTCCCAAAAAACGTTGTTTAGGGCCTCAAAACGGCTCCAGAAGTTCAGGACCCGAAAAACTGCTAAAAATAGTAAGTTGTGCCGAAACTGAAAAACTGAAAGAGACAATGGTGGGGCCCCAAGTGGAATAGGTGGGTGACCACCAATATCCACCTAGATCAGTAAATAAATTTTTCAAAGTTGTTCTCCATGGGAAATTCCAAAGAGTATCAAAGCAATGATAAAGAGTATCATAATAGAAGATTGCAGAAGGGAAACATTTTGTTATGAATATGGTTTGGAGATGCCAACTCACCATGTTTCTGTATCATCAATGTAACAGTTCCTTAATAATAGGTAGAGCAGTTTCATGAAGACAGTGAGGGTATTAATGTTTTGATTGTGGCCAGTATGGTTGAAGAACATGATTCCTTTCGAGGAAGTTTGGATCATATTTAGATTAAAATGTAATAAGTAGGTGTTTGATTCATTGTAGGAATCTAACTCCTAATTCAGAAGGTGTCAGTTTCTAGTTTTAAATATCTAGATTCTAGTTAGATTAGGTGTCAGTAAAAGAGTTTAATGATCTAGCCATTTGGCAGATTGGATGTAAAGGCTATATGCCTATAAGTGAACATGACTTCGATGTATGAAGGGTTGGTAATATGTTAGGAGAGATTTCTACTATTGTAAAGAGTTTCTGATCAGTAATAAATAGGGCTATTGGTTTCTTCGTTCACTTGAGATTCATTCGATGTTTTCATGAACATTGTCCTATGTATATTATTACTTTCTGTCAATATTTTAATGTTTGATTACTCATAATTCATGCTTTACATGCTCTGACTTCCTTTCAAGCACTAAACTATTGGATATCTTTCTCAATGTCCTGATTTCAGTATCCTAATGTTCATTACTCAGAATTCATGTTTCTCATGCTCTGACTTCCTTTGAACATTCATATTGAATAAACTATGTATGTGTGTATTTGTAATATTCCCAAATGGGAAAGGCAGCAATATAATGCAGAATGATGGAAAAATAATGCAGATCATCATTTATAAAGTAGGAGACCAATATAGAGACCTTTCATATGTATTTACAGTAGCAAAATATACATAAGGAATGGGCCATAAGATGCATAACAGGAAATACAATTCTCCAACGGACAAAATCATGCAATAAGAAGTGCTCCAACCATGTATATAAAGCTGGAAAACCCTTACAGTGTTATTTTATTGGCTCTGCAATAGTAGTAGATTATACATCAGATCTAGAGCTACTATTTTCATAAAAATTTAGATCTATATCAAATCCATGCACTATACAAGCTCCTCTAAAGAACCCCCTTGGGGTTTTCAACAAAACACCAAGTACAAGATGTAGATTTGAGATCTAAGACTACAGATCTACTGAAAATTACAGATTTCAAAAGTGTGGCTGAACTGATATGAGCAATAGAATAGCCTCCTCCAATAGATCTTCAAAGTGAAGGGCAGATCTCCAACACTAGAAAATCATCTCTCCAAATGGTGTGTTGAACCACCCTACAATTGCACCTATAGAAATAACGCAGATATAGAAGTAAAATACGTTGTAGGGATCAAAATAAGATTGGCCTCATGCCAAGACCTGAAAATGATGCTCAAGACCTCCAATATTGTCCTCCCAATGAAGAAGAAACCTCCTCCACTGAAAAGGAGCACTGAAATGGCCTAGATCTAAAAGATCTAGTCTCAACTTGCTGCAGCTTGAAAAAACAACCAAACCCTCAACAGGATCTGCGTTGTAGTTGAAAGAAGAAGCTTGGCCCTAAGCCAGATAGTGGATAATGCAATACAAACTCTCCCAAGAGCTACTCAATGGGAAGAGGTGGGATTCCCGACCAGGAACACCCAATGCTAAACAACATTCAATCTCAGCTAAACAACAAGAGAAAGATATATGTCTAAACAGACCATATATGCAGAAAATATCATATACGTCAACGACCTTCTAATGCTTCCATCCTCTTCCTTTTATAAGTTAAGAGTTTGTGAACCCTAAACCACATCCAATGATAACACTCCTTTCACACAAAGCATCTCCATCTAAAATTGCGTTGTACCTCATTGATGGCCACTCCTCCATAACAATGTTGTAGATTTGGTCAAGGTTGACCTAGTCAAAGTGATCTAGCCCCTTTCACACCAAGGGTGCTTTAATTAAGCTGCCAAGATTTATCTCTTTCATATTTGGCATTGATTTATTCATGATTAAGGAGAAATATGGACCTCCTTTGCCCTCTTATTCTTTAAACAAAGCAATAAAACAAAAATCAATATTCCAATTAGCTTATGACTAATTAAGAATATTATAATCCTCCCTTCCCAAACGTTGCTTGTCCTCAAGCAACTGAAAAGGTGAGTGCGGCAGCTCTTCTCCTCCTCCATTGGTGACACCAACATGTGATAAGCTTCCTCCATAAGCTAAGTGTTCACCAATCCATCCCTCCATGAATTTCTCCTCCAAAGTTCTCATGAGATATAAATAATCCATTCCATAAGGAGACAACAGTTCAACTGAAACAAACATGGTTTGGCCAATGTTCTCCCTGAAACATATAACATAGGGAACATGGAGAATCTCCATCCCATAGGGTACACACGTACCTCCCAGCCTCCCTTCATACATTCCCATAAAAATTACAAGTACATCATCAATGTATGGGATCAAAATTGCACATGGAGGTGGGTCATAGTCCCACATGTGGAACTAGCGCAGTGCATCTCCTGACTGCATTAGATCATGATGTGGTAAGTGGTTTACCCACCACCTGATTGTTGTCCAAGTTATCTCACTATGGCTGAAAGTGTGAGATATATTTGGTACCTTAGGAATGCACCCATCATGAAACAAAATCTCCCTTTGATATCCAAGGGAATGGCCATGTTCAGAAATTTTTGTGGCCCAAAGTTGGTCATGAATTTTATAAGGTAAAATAATCATTCTTGGAGTCATGGTCTGCATATACCTAGTGAAAGAATGCAAACAATAATCAAATGAAACATTATTTACATGAGCATATTATTCATCAAAATTTCTCCTTAAAAAAATGGAGTGGTGCATAGATCTATCTCCTCTTTCAAAAGAAGAAAGAGATGGCTGAATTAACTCCTTTATATAATTATGTTGTTGTCCCAACTCCACATGGTTCATGCATCTTTAAAAATTCTGATATAGTTCTCCTTCAAATCCCTTCCAAGTGTAGCTTCTCATGATGATGTTGTAGAATGTCATGGAGTATGTGTGGCTGAAAAATAACTCTTCATAAGCCCTTTGTCGTAACTTCTTCTTGAGCTTGAAGGCTCTATATAAGAAGATCCTACCATGATAGTAGATGAATCCTTCTTGGACTGAATATCCCTCTTCTTGTAGCTGGTCATCAAGTATCATGCAAGTGAAAAGATCCTTGGAATAATCCACCAATAGTTGGGATTTCCAATATGGATCAATCTTCCATAGTGGCAGCGCTGATGATCTATCAAAAGGAATGACTATCATATGGTTGCTTTCCTCCTTGACATCTCCCATGCCAAAGGTATATGATGGAAGGTTGTTGTTCCCTCCTTGCTACTCTTTTTGCATATGCACATGCTCAAATGAAGATGGAAGTTCTTGGAAATTAGTCTCCCATGGAAGGCTATCATCTATCCAAAACCTCCTTGATATTGCCAAAGTATGCATGTGTGGCCACCATCTTCTATCATGTATGGAATATTTCTCTCTAAGTGAGATTATCTTCTGAGTCTCCATAGCCAAGGAATGCTCTCCTTGCCCCATGATGGTGTCATCCTCCAACCCTGCAGCATTTTCTCTCAGCGCAGTATGAGATGAGAGATTAGGTATTGGTGATAGTGGAAGAATATCTTCCTCCTCTTTGAGCCTACCCAATACTTTGAGCCCTATATCTTGGTATTATAATGCTTCCATCCCTCTTAGATATAATAATGAAGCATCAAGATGTGAGACATCTCTCACCAAATATGGATCAGGTGGTCTCCCAGGTGGTTTACCACAAGATGGAGATGTCTCATGGACAATCCTCATATGCATAATAGATGGGATCCTCATGTCCCTGCTTCCACTATGAAAATTCAGTTCTGTTTCATGTGTGGAAGTTTCATGAAATTTGGGTACCACTCTTAATGATTCAAGAGTCCCTTTGACTGGAGACATTGCTCCATCCTCATCCCCATGTGATGGTGGATCATCTCCTGCAATTCCAGCGCTATGACCCCTCTCATGTTCTCCTTCTTCTTCCTCCTCATCATATTAGAATACCTCTATGTAATGTGCTTTTCCAGTTGCACATCTATGTCCAGGTGCCCATGATTCTTAACAAGTGGTTTTTTAGATCTCTCCGGACATCATCATCAAGAATTTTTTTATATGAGCTCTCCTTGGAAGGAGCAGCCTTTTCTTCTTTTCCCTTTGATGGAAAATAGGGCTTATGTTGAAATGTTGCCTTTGATTTTCGCAAGCCATCTTGAAGGTCTCTAGCCCTTTCAATAGCATCATGTAGGGTAGGGTAGTGGGCTTGGTAGACATAACCAACCCATGAAGAGGTCCATCTAACCCATCAATGAACATGTACACCCTTCTTGCTGCAGAAAAATTAGGAACCATAATAGAAAGTCTTAAAAATTCAGAGATGTAAGTTTCTGCATTACCTGATTGTTTCAACTTTGCAAGGCTCATGAATGGTGCTTCTAGATCTCTTCTATCAAATCTTTCCACCAGCCTTCTAGTGAACTCTGAATAAGAAGTTACATTGGCATGACCCAATGTAGACAAGCCATGGAACCACCAATCATTTGCTTCACCTTCCAGGTGTAGCGCTGCAATCTTAATGGCCTCCATCTCTGGAACCTTGTTCAATTGAAAGTATATGTCAAGTTTTTCTACCCAATATTTGGCAGTACACTTGGATGACCCATCAAAATTGGGTAAAAATAATCTACCCATAGTGTAGTGTTGATCACGATTCTGAATGAATCCACCACCTTTATGATGATGCCTTGGTCTTCTATTTTCCTTTATTTGACAAAAATCCTGAAAAATCAGGTGATATTTGAATCTCTGATTTTGAGAATCATATTCTTCAAAATAATCTTCAAGGATTCTTGCTCTTGAAACCCTTCATTTCCCACAGCCAAAAATGTCGGCATGGTAGAGCGTTGGGAAACTTGTGGTTGATGCACTGGTTGATCATTCCAGTGGTGAGACATGCCAGAGCCGTCTCCATGATGAAATAATTTAGGGGATTCCTTGAATCTGTCTATTCTCATCTCCTTGATCTCTCTAGCAATGTCTTGCATGGCTCTAAGAAGGATCTTAGGGAAATCTTTCTCTTAATCTTCACCTCCAGATAAAGGGGTTTTACCCTTATCTTATTTCTCGTCAGTATAACCAAAATTTTTGTGTCTTCTCTTTTCATATCTCCTCTCTCTAACAGTGGGAGGCTCTCCTTATTCAGATGAAAATTTTCCTTTAGAATGCACAGGCTATGCCAAGATGATGCTCCGATACCAATGTAATATTCCCAAATGGGAAAGGAAGCAATATAATGCAGAATGATGTAAAAATAATGCAAATCATCATTTATAAAGTAGGAAACCAATATGGAGACCTTTCATATGTATTTACAACAGCAAAATATACATAAGGAATGGGTCATAAGATGCATAATAGGAAATACAAGTCTCCAATGGAAACAATCATTTAATAAGAGGTGCTTCAACCATGTATATAAAGTTGGAAAACCCTCACAACGTTATTTTATTGGCTCTGCAACAATAGTAGATTATACATAAGATCTAGAACTGATATGTGCATAAAAATTTAGATCTATATCAGATCCATGCACTATACAAGCTCCTCTAAAGAACCCCCTTAGGGTTTTCAACAAAACACCAAGTACAAGATGTAGATCTGAGATCTAAGACTGCAGATCTACTGAAAATTATAGATCTGGAAAGTGTGGCTAAACTTATATGAGAAATAGAATAGTCTCCTCCAATAGATCTCCAAAGTGAAGGGCAGATCCCCAACACTAGAAAATCAGCTCTTCAAATGGTGTGTTGAACCACCCTGCAACTGCACCTACAGAAATAACACAGATCTGGAAGTAAACTACGCTGTAGGGATCAAAATAAGATTGGCTTCATGCCAAGATCTGAAAATGATGCTCAAGCCCTCCAATATTGTCCTTCCAATGAAGAAGAAACCTCCTGCATTGAAAAGGAGCACTGAAATGGCCTAGATCTAAAAGATCTAGTCTCCACTTGTTGCAGCTTGCAAAAAAACCAAACCCTCATCAGGATCTACGCTGTAGTTGAAAGAAGAAGCTTGGCCCTAAGCCAAATAGTGGATAATGCAATACAAAATATCCCAAGAGCTACTCAATGGGAAGATGTGGGATTCAAAACAAGGAACACCCAATGCTAAACAATATTCAATCTCAATTAAACAACAAGAGAAAGATATATGTCTAAACAGATCATATATTCAGAAAATATAATATACATCAATGACCTTCTAATGTTTCCATCCTCTTCCTTTTATAAGTTAAGAGCTTGTAAACCCTAAACCACATCCAATGATAACACTCCTTTCACACAAAGCATCTCCATCTAAAACTGTGTTGTACCTCATTGATGGCCACTCCTCCATAACAACGCGGTAGATTTGGTCAAGGTTGACCCAGTCAAAGTGATCCAACCCCTTTCACACAAGGGTGTTTCAATTAAGCTGCCAAGATTTGTCTCTTTCACATTTGGCATTGATTTATTCATGATTAAGAAGAAATATGGACCTCCTTTTCCCTCTTATTCTTTAAACAAAGCAATAAAAAAAATGAATATTCCAATTAGCTTATGACTAATTGGGAATATTACAGTATTCCAATTTCATTTAAACATCCATATGCCTCAGCTTCCACAAGGAGAGCCTTTGTCATTGAGATTCCTGTCATGGACTCCATAGCCCAATGGTAGCAAGCCTTCATTTTTTCAACCTGCAAATATACAAAACCAAGACACAATTCATAGAGTTAGCCATCTATCTTTATCATTAAAAAATATCATAAATTAGCTGTGAGAGAGCCCTCTCAGACTGAACAGGCTAAGTTTCAGTTAGAAGTGGTTTGAAACAGTTACTCCAAGTTTACCATTGAAGCAGCCCAAGAAGACTCAATTTTGTGATAACATAGACAATGGAATTATTCTTCATTTTCCTCATATGATCCACCATGATGATATCCTTGTTATTGATGATGGTAAAAAAAATATCAATAGTTTAAACTTCAAAATACATCCTCTAGGGTAAGGATGGGGAATCCTTCTGTAAGAGCTTGTAGGGCATAATTTGGATCAATTTATGTAACAATGAACCTAGCTCCAACAACTGTTAGAGCTGCAACACAACCCTTTCCAACACCTGTATATCCACAAACAACAACCTTACCAACGATCATGAAATTTGTGGCTCCCATTAGGTCATCAGGGAGAGAGTGTCTATATCCTTATAAATTATCAAACTTTCTCTTGGTAACAAAGTCATTAACATTGATAGTAGGGATTATAAAAGTCCCACTGGCTTGCATCTGATAAATCCTCTTAACACTAGTAGTTTTCTCCTCAAAAACACCAACGAACATCTCCTTCATCATGTGGTACCTTAAGGGATCCATCTTGATGGTCTCCTTGATAAACTCCATAACGATCTCAAACTCCAAATTCGTGGTAGACTCCAGATCTAGAAACTTCCTGATCTTGGAAAATTTCTTCTCAGCCTTGACCACCTCATGGATCAACAAATTTTCATTGCCACAGTCGTAAAAAATTATATCAGGGCCACCACCTGGACCCCACTCAAGATCCCTTTCAATAGACCATTCAGTATTCCTACAACATCCCCCCTTACAAGCGACAGTGCAGTTTTGTCATGGGAAATAGCCATGGTAGCATGGTCGTACATGGAGAATATGATGTGGGAGCACTATCTCACCTCAACACCCAGAGCCATGCGGGTCTCAATGAGCACCATGGTCTAGATGGTCACATGGATGGACCTTGTGATCCAGACACACTTAAACGGTTGTGTGGGGTTAAAATCAACTATGCAAGTCATCAACCTAAGCATCTCAACTTCTTCCAATTCAATCACCAACCTACCAAAATCCACTTGGGACAAATATTTCACCTTGTATTGCCATCTGGACACGGTTTTCTTGGCTAGAAGTGCCATTTCTACGTAGAAAAAAAATGCAAAATTCACAAAACCACAGATTACGAAAATCAAGCTTAGGTTGGTTTTCTCCCACAGAGAATGCTCAAAATATAACCCTTTAGAAAATATTGTTTTCATATTTGCATTGATAAAGGTTATAGCTTTAAGAAAATTATCAAGCCAATAGAATTTTGTTAAAATTACAAATCCACGATGTTATGTGACGCAAATGGATTTTCAGAAATTAATGACCCAAGATGTCATTTAATAATGGAATATTTACAAACCCAAGATTCATATTCATATTCATCCAGTGTTAATTTGGAAACTCTGTAATTTTCTGAGTCACTACGATTTTGTATATATGCTTTCAGTAGGGTATTTTCTCAGAATCACTACTATTGTATATTGTGTTAGTGACAACATGCATCTGAGTTCCCCAAGGAATATCATTAGTTGAGGAAAACCAATAAGGTTACGATATGGTTATGAGCAAGGTGTATTTACCCAATATGGTTACAATATGGTTATGTGAAAGGTGTATTTATTATTTTCCATACAAGGATAGGTTTAGGCTACTTGAAATTGTCGGATTGGAACTAGATTTTCCTACAGTAACTAAGTTTTTCCCTTCTCTCTGGGATTAGCTTTTATTTTTCTAGAACATGAAATCTGAACCCCCCACTAGATATCCCACAAAATCAAATTTGTGAACAAACTAGAGGATTGACTAGGTAGCTGGAGTTATTTTTGAAGATGGTCTGGGCATTACTTGATATTTTGACTATGAGGAATGCGATTTAATTGTTATTTTACACTATTTCCTGTGATTGAGTTGAAATTATTTTTCCCCATTTTTTTTTGTATATCCAATGCGGGAATTTAAGAAGCAAGTCGTTTTTTTAGTTGAGCCATGTTACACCATGTATCCTTTGGATTATTATGTCCAAAGTGATGTCAAAAAATGGAGATACTAGTGTTGTAAGAAAGGCATCACTTATGGATCTTGTGATTACTTCATCAAGCATATAAGGTTAGAGAAGTTAAGAAACATTTGGAAACATGTAGTGCGCAGACAAGGTCGAGAATTCTCAAGGATGAATTGGGAGAATGTGAGTATTATGAAATAAGTGATTCACTGGACACTTATTCCAAAAATAGGAATGATACTAGTAGTGGGGACTTTTCTAATGAGGTTATATATGACATTAGCAGTCTCAAGAGGGAACGATTTCACCAGACTGTGCAATAATTTGTTGTTGTAGTGAATCAGTTGGGAATAGATAGTAAGTTTGAACTTCCTTAACACACTTCTACCTGGGAATGAGGGGTTGTACTTACGATATTTTGTTGTTTTTATTACATAAAATTGTGTTCCTGGCCACTCATCTCCTCTTGAATTCTATTAATCCAAGAAATTCCATACTTGAGATCCTTTTTCAATCCATTATTATGCTCCACTAGTTGCATGACTTGCCCTTCGACTTCCTTTAACTTCTTTTCAAGAAAATTATAATCTATTCCCCCATATTTTTCATCCTTTAGTTTTTTATTGTTCTACTTCAAATTTTTCATTTTTTTTTTTGCAATTCTTGGACTCCTTTTTGGAGGTTTTATGTTTGTTTTGCAGAAAAATAATCTGTTTCTAATACTTTTTGTTTTCCTCCTGCAATATATCAATCTCTTAGCCAACATCATCAATATGTGCTAGGCCTTTAGCTTCATAAATTCCCACCTCTTTCTTGTGTAATGCAAGTGATTCCTTTATGACCAAATCTCCTTCTTGAATGTGCCAAACCTCTTTGAATTTTGGTGATCTGTTAGAAGTGCACCCACCTTTGAGTTGAATATTTTCTTGTTTCAGATTTTTAACTTGAGCCTGAAGAGCACGAATTTTGTTTTGAAGCTGTCTTGTATCTATTAGTGTTGGTTGCAACCCCTCCAACTTCATTACGGAATTTCTTCTTCTTGAGTCTCTGTATCAAAATTTTTAGCTTTTTCACTCAGTTTATGCACTTGAATCTCTAAACTTGAATCCTATCCCTTGAGCAGGGCCCCTATAAACTGGGGATCTTCTTTTTCATATTTTCTAAGTTCTGAGATTTGATTGCAGCCTCTTAATTGAGGGATGATTTTTCTGATTGAAAAACCTACATCTCCATCTTCAAATGTTTTAGATATGTATTCGTTGTCAATGCCACAATAGAAAGGTGTTTTTTAACTTCTTCAACATGTAAAAATTCTGCTTGAAGGTATTTTACTTTCTCAAAATTAATATTGAGTAGCTGCATGCGTTCAACATCTGTACTTTCTGATTTCCCCCATGCAATATCAGGTACAAAAAGTATATTTTGAAGCTTCTCCATCTGTACTTTCAATTCCTTTTTAAATATCATTTTAGAGGAAATATTATTCAACAATGACAAATTTTTGGCTCTTTGTATGTGAATAATTGAATTGTCCTTTCTAGTTTTGAGATATTCTATTCCACGACTTTATACTCTTTGATAAATTTCTCACATTCAACTGAAAATGCAGTATTTTTTTTTCCATTTGATATAATATGCATCATGCCATGTAACTCTTCTATCTCAAGCTCATTGTTTTTCAATTTTTTTGTCTATTTTTGTAGTTTAGTCTTCAGATCATTTCCTTTTGCTTGTAACAAGAAAACCTCCTTTCTTAAATTTCTTATTTTAGTACTGCATGTTGTAAATTTCATGTTCATTTTTTTCTTTCACACTTTGGAAAAATAATAGTTGTTCATTGAGGTGTTCCACATGTCCATGTGAATTTGTCAACTCACTGCTAAATTTGTGTTTTCTCTTTCAAGTTGAGAAACCCTTTATGGAAATTGTGCAAATTTGCTTCAATAATGTTTATCTACTTAGTTCAATGTTGATTCTCAGCTACTAGGGTATGCTTCTCTTCTTGCAGATCCTGGGAAACTAATTTTTTCTTCTTGAATTCATCATGAAGCCTCTCTACCTCTATTGTATGAGATTACGGTACATTTTCTAGATATTTCTTTCTATCTCTAAGCTCCTCCTATAATTTTTTAGCAATATTTGACCTTGCTAACTTTTCCTCCTCATAGTTTTGGAAAATTTCCCTCAGTTTTTTATTTTCATCTTGCAAACTAAAAATACACAACTAAATTTTCACTGCGTTTAGTTGTAATAGTTCAATTTTCCTTTTGATTATCTAAAATCTTCTATCTAGGCCATTCCTTTCCTCTTTAAAGCAATAAAGTTCTTTCTACAGAAAATTTCTCTGGTCCAGACAAAGCGCCACTTCATCCAACAAATTGGCCTTGTCTTGCTTCAATTTAGAGACTTGCTCTTCTATAGTTTTAAAAGACATTGATGCAAAAGAGGTTTCCTCCACTAGAGCATCATTCTTGTTTCAGAATTGGAATATCACTTCCTCTAGAAGATTTCTTTTTCTTTAAACATCCTTCGGCCTCTCAGTTCCACTTGTATCCCTATTGGCAGAGATCTCTTGTTCTTGTGACTAACTCACTTCCTATTGGAAGCTTGTAAGAGCTGCATCAATCCTCCTGTTCCGGGCAGTCTCTTCTTGAAGTCTTATTTTAAGGGTTTTTTCCTCGTTACGTGTATAGGTTAATTCTTCCACTAGCAGACTCATATCCTTCACTAAATGCTCCATATCATGTTCAAGGGTATTCTTGTCCCTTTCTAAGTTGTGTGTTTTCTCTTCTATAAATTTCAAGTGTAGAGATCCAGTTGATAACTCATCTTTAACATTTTCGTTATCTTCTTTTTTATCCTTCAGCCTCTCATGAGTTCCCACTTGTATCTCAGTTGTCATAACTTTCTCTAGTTCTTGTGATTGGCCTAATTCCTGCTGGATGATTTTCAGAGATGCTTCAAACTTTCTGTCAGCATCCTTCAGCCTCTCATTTCCTGCTTGTATCTCTGTTGTCAGAACCTTCTTTTGTTCCTGTGATTGATTTAAGACATTTTGGAAGCTTCATAGAGCTACCTCAATCCTCTTGTTTTGGGTTGTCTCTTCTTGTAGTCTGATACTAAGACTTTGTTCCTAATTATGTGTAGAAGTTAGTTCTTCCATTAGCAAGCTCATCTTCTTGATTAAATGTCCCTCTCCTGTTCAGGGGAATTCTTGTCCCTTTATAAGTGGTTTAATTTATCTTCTACAACTTTAAAATGCAGAGCTCCAGATGAAAACTCACCTTTAATCTTGCTATTTTCGTCTTGTGCAAGAGCCAGTCTTACCTAAAAATACCTGACCTTATTTTCAGAAGTCTGATAAAGATTAACATCTTGATACTGAATAATTATCGTCTCATGTTCTGCATGTGACTTGAAAGAGCTTTCTAAGCTTATTTTTCTCCTTTTCCAAAGTTTTGAGTCCATACTTACTGTTTTATCATCTTTAGCTTTATATTTGGGGCTCACATATTCACACTGGACTCCTTTTCCAAGAATCCCCTCCAACTTCTGTAATTATTCTTCCAAATTTTGAATTTATGTTTCAAGTTTTTGATGTTCCTCTAGTTCAAATTGTAATTTTAGTCTCATTACATGTCCTTCTTGATCATGTTCTTCATTATTATTCTTCAAGGAGAATACTTTCTCCTTAAAATTACTGATTTATTCAGCTTGAGATGATGACTCTTCTTTCATCTTCTGGCTTTCTTCTTGCACACAATTCAACTCCTATTACAACTGTGATGCCTTTTCTCAGTGATTCTGTATTCTGTAATTATTTCATTCACTTGCTTTGAACCTTGTAATTTTGTAACTTCCCCTCCATCATATGCCTCTTCAAAATATAGTGCAACCCTATTACGCATTTGGCTTTGTGATTGCTTTTGTCGGTCATAAGTGTTTTTTAAATTTCATCAGCATTAAGACGAATCAATCTATTATGCTATTGAATTTGGTTTGGAAATGCCTCTTCCATGGTATAATGCATTTGGAACAATTCCCCAGAGATGTGGTCACATTTTTCTTCTAAATATCGATATGCTTTATAAAACTCTTCGACCAAATGTACAAGCTCTGGTCGCTTTTTATAAAACAGCTATGCATGTTTGGCAAATGAATTTGCATCCTCTTCAATAAAATTCAACATGGGTTGGATTTTTATTTCCATATCTATCAGGTTTTCTTGAAGCCATTTTGAATGTTTAGGGCTCACATGGCTATCCCACCACCAAGAGTAAGGACGGTGAGATTCTGATTGCAACATAGTTGGTTTTATCAGGCCACAATATACAATATGTTGAGGTTGTAAAATTTTTTCTTGATGATGCCACTTTAGTTGAACTTTTTTAAGCAAAGAACTAGGCCTTGAAGCTACATGACTGCTAATACTTGTAGCTGTTGTACCTCCCACAAGTTGTTGCAATGTTACAATCATTTAGAATAAAAGGAACCTTGAGGAGACATAGTTAAATCCATTGATGCTTCATCCACCATCGCAAATTTACAAGTAAATCATAGTCATTCTCACTTTTAATAAAGCTAACTCAAGATTTCCAAAAGCTCCAGGTATTTCCTTTCAGATTAAATTCGTTCAACTGCTCCACACACATTTCATATGCGCTGAACTTCTTCTCATATGCGTCATCACTATCGTTTTATGAGTTCCTCTCTCATTTTATCCACGATTTCCTCACATAAAAAAACCTCTATTCGGGTTCTCAACTTGAAATATATATTCTTACTCTGCCTACAATAGAGTTTCTCCCCTCACTTAATTCTCTCAAATTTTCTAGAAGATCCACCTTTTTCATAAGACAAATTCATTCTAAACTACCATTGATTTGGACACACACACACACAAACTGGAACTTATCAATTACATATACCTAGAGATAATGTCAAATAGCACGAAATTCTACACATACACATTTTGTTGAATACTTGTTTGAATTTATAAACATGCTTGAATTCATGTGTTTGAAACACGATATTTAAAGCTTACTTGAGAAAGACATATAGTTTTTATGTTTATTTTTACATATTATTATTGCTTATTTGAAATATGTTTTGATATTCCAAAGAAGGTAGTAGCTAAAAATTCCATGTATGTGGATATGCTAGAACTCTGCGTGACAAAGATATAATAAATTTCTAGTTTTGTCAGCCCTACCATAGGAATGGTGATTTACCCTTATATTTACTTTCTAAATAGTGGAATAGTGTTGATTTGCGATTTTCTCAGCTACTGATGTATTATTGTACTGTTTCTCTTAGTCTCTAGTCATTCGAGAGAAAAAAAAGTTATTGATTGTTATCCCCAATGGTAGCGAAAATATAAAAGACACCTTTGTGACTAAGATATTCAGAATGCTGACTTATGAGAATTTAGATAGAGGCACTTGCCTGAATTGAGTCTTGGTCGAGTAATTGAACACATGCCCTTGATGATGCTAGATAAATTTATTTTCTTAGATGATTTCATGCAATCAATATTGGTTATTTAATGTTGCATACTTGGGTAGTTGGTGGACACTGATTCCCAACTCAATTTGAGGTAAATTGGAACGTTTTCATTTCTTTATTGATCATCTTTTTACTAAAGTTTTTTATGACTGAATTTTGTATATTTTCATTAGTGGAAATTTAATTTTGTAGGCATTTCTAAAATTTCTAAGGGAAAGAACTTTAATTGAAGTATCAAATGACCTTTTAGGAACTCCAGTCCAATTTTCTGGACCTATTGCCAATCTTTGTTTGGAAACAATTGCAATATTCTTTAAAGATTTTTTTTGAGATTTATCGACTTGTTTCAGAATGAATTACATTATCTTGTTTCAGTATAACTATTGGGTTTTTCAGTTTCTTCAAGCTAATGTGGGCCAATTACCATCACCATATATTGTGAAGTAAATGAAATGATTACATTCTACAACTGCCTATGTCAGTACCCACATATTAAGTGTTGGTGCTTCAAGACAGTGATCATTTGAGGTTTTTGCAGCTGATATCGAGGAAGAGGAAAACTCTTATGTTCAACTGACATATATTGCACATTTGACAATTGATAATGTGATGAAAAATCTTGCACATTTAAAGTAGTCATCTGAGAAGATGCTGGGAAAAATATTTAGAGGGGGGGGGGGTGAATTAGTATTTATATCTCACTGTAAAGTTTTATTTTTTATTTACCGATTTCTATACATTACTTTAATAAACCAAACTAGCGTATACACCTGGCTATATTTAAGAAAACTTGCATATGTACAAAGATCTTATTATGCAGATAATTCTTTGCTTAGATCAGTGCATCATTCATTCATCAAATGTTTAGTAAGAAGTAATCATGTGCAGTGAGAATAAAATAAATAATCACACATAAGAAACACACATGAACACCAGGATTTAAGGTGGAAACCCAATTCAGGAGAAAACCACCGTTGTTTTTGTCTCTGTCTTCAATATTTATTATAAAGGAAACTGCTTACAATCTTGTACTGGCGCAGACTCATACCAGCACACAGGCACCCACCTACAAAAAGCTGCAACCTTCCCTCGTTCTCTAGCTTATACTAGAACGGAGCTCCAACCCCCTGATCTTGTTTACCAGCTACCACTGTAAGGGAGCTATGACCCCCTCATTAAAGGCTCCAACTCTCAACACCATTGCAGACTACGTTTCATCAATTTTCATACTAGATCTAACAGCTTCCACACAACACAACTTGTAGGCCTCTGTTCATGATATTTTCAGATTGGACCCACTCCACACATTTAAGCTCAAAGAACATACATCAAATTGAAACTTATAACCCCATAAATTCACTCACTGAATCATAAATCAACCAACCAACCACTGATATTTAATCATATTCAACTAGAAGCATAATCAGTATTCAAACAACCTAGATCTGTATGAAGACATCATTAATAGATAGCAGTAAAATAGCAAAACAGATCAGACATTTCTTTTCGCACACTTCAACAAAACCCTAGATCTCATACGCGCTTTTGCTTAACTGAGCCCGCATATATACACGCTTTTATAGAGATGAACCTGCATATAGATCTGCAAACATTACAGGACTGCACAATTATTCAAAATTTATAATCAGCTCATATCTTACCCTTCACTTCAGCAAACATTTTCCCGATCACAAATCTAAACATTTCATAAACAAATCTAGAAAATACATTGTCATTTCAGGTCTAGACATCTTGATCCATCATTGTATACATAGGTGCATTATTATTTTAGATCTATCAATAAACTATAACCCATTCCATCCAGATATACTTCATAGTGAAGTATTCATTAATATCCATGCACATGCATGCCTTTGCACTACGATCTTCTTCTCCTTATATAGATTTAGCCTTTACCAATACCATGAGTCAAAACCACACAACCGATGATGGTATTCTTGGACGGAATCAAATAGATGACACATCACTCAATATTTTTGGCTAATACCATGGTAAAGCCTCTTGGTATCATATTTTTAGAGTGCAAAAGGCATACACGACTTGGATCATTCTTATCTGCGTGTATACGCGACTTGGCCGATTCAAACCCACGTATAGAACCTACAATATGAATATTAACAAAAATTTTGTTGTACATTACAAATTTCTTCTGGTATACTACTGAGCTTCTCTAGAAGACATATACTCCATATTTTACCAGAGAGTTTCCATCAAGGACAACATATTAAGACATAAGAATCATATTGCCAACAATCTCCCCCTTTGGACTTGATGGAAACCATGATGGTGTTTGATCACTACAACAGATAAATACATTAAACATAACCATTATTGAAACACCCAAAATACTCTCCCCCTTTGACATAAAGGCAAAGGGCATATCAATACCAAATTAAGGTTTCTCTTTCCTTGTAGAAAGAATAGCTTTGTAGATTTGATGTGCACTGAATTTACCATGCTCCCCCCGAGTTCATGCTAAATCTTCACGAAGATTTTTCAATGAAGTACATGACTCTATAACTCAACCAAGTATGGCCATTCCTATCACCAAGGACTCATACTTACATCATTGATCCAACCAAGTGGAATTACATATTTGACTCAACTTCCCAACCAAGTGGGTTAAATTTTTTTGACTCAACTACCCATCCAAGTGGGTTTACAAATTTGAACAAGTCCTTACATGACTGAATATACAAATTTTACATCATAGGTCTCAACATGACCTTTTCATCAAATTACAGATATGAACTATTATAACCATGAACAAAAGGCCTCAAGAGAGAGATCATATTTTAGAACCATCATAGCCAACAATGCATTATTCAGAGCAAGGCTAATGGTCCCCCTAAGCCTGAGCATCCTAAATATCTTCACCAAAAAATTCATCAAATCATATTCATCAAGTAGATAATAAAAATTCAATATCATATCAGCAGATATAACCATCAACATCAGATCATGAAATTTATTACTGTCAGTAGCATATCAGAAACTGTTCTTGAGTCTGCCTCACTGTTGTTCTTATCAGAGAAAAAATATACGCAAATGTCACCATTGGAACTCACGTGTATATGTGGCTTTAGTTCATGAAACCTGCGTATAGAAGGTGAAATACAAAAAAATTCACAACTCCATCTCCTCCTGGACTTATACATTATGTACCTTTCCTATGTTGTCACATTAGATGCACTGTTAGAAATAAACAAAACCAGAATTACCAAACCAACCATGGGAATCACCCTATATTGCTCCCCCTGTGATGATACAATACTGATTCCTATAATGTATCTCACATCACTCCTATAGTCATTATGAGAAGTAAAATTTAGAAGTGGATGACTGCAGTAGGGTCAATATTCCCTACATTTTTTACCGTTTCTTCTTCTATTTCCAGCTTTGCTTGAAATTTCTTATTGTGTGCTAGAACTTATCCAATTTCTCAGATCTGTTCATCATACTTAACCTGCAATCAGTGGCCTTATGCCCAAATGAGTTACAATAGAAACAACATCCATGAAAGCATCATTTCTTTCTTGATCTATGCAATTATTCAATAATCAGATCCCTTTCTTTTGGGAAATTATCATCATCCACGGTACATACCATGGGCACTTGCAGATATTGATCAGAATATTCTTCTTCCTCATTTTACAATGCATTATTATCTTCATTTTTATAATAACTCCTTCCTTTTTCAAACTGCTTCCCTTTATCATGATTTTATTTATAAGGACATTTAGCAGCATAATGACCAACTCTACCACAAGAAAAACACTTGAAGGGATGCTTACCTCTGAATCTTCCTTTACCTGGTTGAAGTCTTCTTAGAAAATTTTCTTCTTCTTCTTCTTCTGATATATAACTTGATTCCTTGAGAACTTTCTTTTCTTTTCCTTTTTCACAAGCCTTAAAATCGGCTTCTTTGACTTGTGAAGGACCTCCTCTTCTCATTTCAAAAGCAGTCAGGATACCATGTAGTTAAATAATAGTAATATTTTGCAGATCCTACTTTTCTTCAATAGCTGACACTTTTGACTCAAACTTTGAAGTTAGAGATCTCAATATCTTTTCTACTAAAGTTGAGTCTTTTATATATTCACCCATATTCCTCATAGAATTCACAATCTCATCTAATCTTAGGAATAAACTTGCAATACTTTCATCATCATGCATTCCGAAATTTTCATATTGCATTCTAAGAGTTTGAAGTTTGGCACTTATTACCTTTGCATCACCTTCATAGCTATCAATTATCTTGTCCCATATTTCCTTTGCTAAATTTAGATGCATCACTTTAACAAATTCTACTTCTAACAGGCTTCCTAATAAATCATTGACAAATTTGGCATTGATTTCGTATTTCTTCCTTTCTGCTGCATCTGTAGGAACCCTTGTTGGATACTGACAACCTCCTTCCACGATTCCCCATATGTCTGCTCCAAGACTTTTCAAATATGCTCTTGTTCGTATCTTCCATTATAATATATTACTTCCATTGAACAGTGGTGGCCTTATAGAAAATACTCCATCATGACTTCCCATTGTGACAGATCTCCTTCAAGCGATCAAGCTTCTTCTGAAGGACTTGCTCTGATACCAATTGTTGGGAAAAATACTGGGGGGGTGGGGGGGGGGGGGCGGGGGGGGTGAATCAGTATTTATAGATCACTATAAAAATTTTCTTTTTTCTTTATTGATTTCTATACGCGACTTTAATGAACCCAACTAGTGTATACATGAAGCTATCTTTAAGCAAACTTGCGTATGTACAAAGATTTTATTATGTAGATAATTCTTTACTTAGATCAGTGCATCATTCATTCATCAGATGTTTAGTAAGAAGTAAACATGTGCAGTAAGAATAGAATAAATCATCACACATAAGAAACACACATGAACACCAGGATTTAAGGTGAAAACCCAATTCGGGAGAAAACCACCGTTGTTGTCATCTCTGTCTTCAATATTTATTATAAAGGAAACTGCTTACAATATTGTACTGGCGCAGACTCATACCAGCACGTAGGAACCCACCTACAGAAGGCTGCAACCTTCTCTCGTTCTCCAGCTTCTACTAGAAGGGAGCTCCAACCCCCTAATCTCATTTACCAGCTACCATTGGAAGGGAGCTACGACCCCCTCACTGAAGGCTCCAACCCTCAGCACCACTGCAGACCACGTTTCATCAGTTTTCATACTAGATCCAATAGCTTCCACACAACACAACTTGTAGGCCTCTTTACATGATATTTTCATACTGGACCCAATCCACACATTTAAGCTCAAAGAACATACATCAAAATGAAACTTATAACCCCATAAATTCATTCACGGAATCATAAATCAACCAACCAACCACTGATCTTTAATCATATTCAACTAGAAGAATAATAAATATTCAAACAACCCAGAGTTGTATGAAGACATCATTGATAGATAGCAGTAAAACAACAAAACAGATCAAACATTTCATTCTTCACACTTTAGCAAAACCCTAGATCTCATACGCACTTTTGCTTAATTGAACCTGCATATATATGCACTTTTATAGAGACAAACCTACGTATAGATCTGCAAACATTGCAGGACTGCGCAATTCTTCATAATAGATAATCATCTCAGATCTTACCCTTCACTTCAGCAAACATTTGCCAGATCACAGATCTAAACATTTCATAAACAAATCTAGAAAATACATTGTCATTTCAGGTCTAGAGATCCTGATCCATCATTGTATACATAGGTGCATTATTATTTCAAATCTATCAATAAAATATAACCCATTCCATGCAGATATACTTCAGAGTGAAGTATTCATTAATACCCATGCACATGAACACCTTTGCACTATGATCTTCTTCTCCTTATATAGATTTATCCTGTACCAATACCATGAGTCAAAACCACACAACTAACGATGGTATTCTTCGACGGAATCAAATAGATGACACAAAGCTCAACACTGTGGGATAATACCATGGTAAAGCCTCATGGTATCATATTTTTAGAGTGCAAAAGGCACACGTGACTTGGATCGTTCTTATCTGCGTGTATATGCAACTTGGCCTGTTTAAACCCGTGTATAGAACATGCAATATGAATATTAACCAAACTTCTGCTGGACATTACACATTTCTTTTGATAGACTACTGAGATTCTCTAGAAGACATATACTCCATATTTTACCAGAGATTTTCCATCAAGGACAGAATATTAAGACATAAGAATCATATTGCCAATAGAAGAGGCACCTTTCTTTATAACCAGTATGTTAAGATAATAATATTCTCCGTTATAAAAGCACTTGTTGAATAATTTGTCTACACTAGAGTTTTTCTAGTATGAGCTACTTCTATTTGGTCTCTATCTAACAGTGACTACCACATCCTTAGTAATTCAATAAACATGCAGGTTGTAATTTAGCTATATTTTTATTCTCTTATTGATACCTAGAAAAGAAAGGTCTCAGAAAAATATCACCAAAGTTCAATAGTATTAGCTTAGTTTATTATCATTTCCATTTTTATCTGCTTGAAAACAAGTCCATTTCTAGTTTGATTAGTTCTCTGGTCATCAATATTGTTTCCCTAGTCATTTCCTACTTCCAAGTCTTGTCTCCTAGATTTTTCTTGTATCTCATTGATTTATATCCTATTTGAACGTGTGTATCTGCTTGAATATTAATATTGTGCCTAGCTTGGTTAATTTTACAGGGAAAAATAAATATTTTCTTGCATGATACAAAAAACCTATTTGATGAATATTTTTTTTTTCCCAAGGTATCCAAAGAGAATTGGAGATTACTACGATTCTCTTTGGTAAGTTTTCTTTGTAAATCATTTTCATACCTCAATTTCTAGCTTTTGAACTTATCTTTTATATAAATATTGTGCATACATATTAATTATTTTATTTATTTATTTTTTTAATAAAATTTTGTAGTTTATATTAATATGTACAATAAACATTACATGCATTTTATACCAAAAAGGGTCATACAAACATCCACTACATGCATAGAGTTGATAACAAGTTTGATCTTGATTTCAAGAATGAAGCCACTCAGTGCCAAGAAGTAAATATGTCTTAGGATACACAAGCTAACATGTCAAAGAAGATAAAATGGAATCGTCACATTATTTGAATATCAATCATTTATGTAAATATATCTCTATACTTCCCATGTGATATCACAAGTATATTTTACTATGTAGGTCTATAACAATTGGTCTTTGAACATTTTTTGAGTCTTTTTGCTCTGCTATTTTCAGATGAAGGCATAATGCAAAGACATAAACTATATTATTTGTACATCTCCAACAACATATTCTAAAAGGATAGTAGCCCTTGGCCCACACATACTTGGGGTTCCTTGACAGGCCCCATCAAAGAATTCTCAAGCCTTCTCAATATCAATGGTTGGATCTATGTGCCTTTTTTGGTGGTGGCCTTCAACTTCCTTCAAATAATCTATTGTTCATTCACAGGTAAAATGATTTTTGAAGCGAACTTCTTGAACACCTTTTATACTTATGCAACCCAATCCTCGTGAAATTATGATTGAATAAGGCTTTTATGAAATTGCAGTATTTTAAGCAGAATCTTGACTACCACAAGCCCGAATACAACATCAAATATGGAATTTATTCAGAAGTTTGTGGCCTTAAAAAAATTGCTATGCCTTGCAGTCACGATGAGTACATGTACATTGTAAGTATAATTTTTTTTTAATTTTTTTTTCCGATAATTGTATTTTTATGTGGGTAGGAATGCTTGAAAATAATTTCAGTAGAAACGGTAATGAAAGTATTCACAAAGGTGTTCACTGGTAAGGTATTTAGTTCCTTTGACCCGAGCTCACATGGATTTCACAATAGTTTCTTGTTCTAGGATTCTAAAGGCATGCCCTCTGATTTTGTGCATACAATTCCTCCTCATAGAGATCCTATGTCCAAAAATATTTATTATATTTATTACAACTAAATTTCAAGATCTGGCATTTCCACTCACTAAAGCCCTATGAAGATAATCTAGGGCATCTACTTCAACATTGTAGCTCAACACCCCCACTACTCTACCCAAATATGGTGGCTAGATGCAAGGTGATGTCCTGGATGCTTGGATTTGTTGCTTGCACGCATATTTCAAGAATTGTACCAATATGTCTGAGGAGCATACCCTACAAATCGCTTAGTATCAATTAGATGGTGGAGAAATTTTCTAGTGGAAATTCTACGTTGAATCTATAAATACTTTACTCAATTCGACACATCAGAGGAAAGAGCTCGGATAATTTTAAGAACCCTCCCCTAAATTTATATATATATAAAATATGCGAATCCCCATGATACATAGGAAAAATGGAAGGCGATTTTATTAATAATATAATATGTATATATAATTTTTTGGCGAATCTCTCACGAGATTATATTATCCTGTAAAATCATGGCGAATCACCAGTACAAATGGCGAATCACTACTAAAAAATGGTGAATCGTTGTCTAGTGGAGTTTGGAGTGTTGGTTCCAATGAAGATATGGTAATTGAGCCAGGAGTAGAAGGAAGAGAACCACCGAGACCAAGCATGGCACATGGTGACTCGTGAGGGAAGTAGTTCTCGTGTAGTTTGGAAAACACGTTCTTCTAGTTCTGTTAAGCGTAGTGTTGTTTGTCATGCTACTACTAGCACTGATATTGAGGTTGGAGAGGAGTTTGAGGAAAGGTAGCAGTGGTGGAGAATTACAAAGAGTACCCCATGATGGGCTCCATTTTTCCCTTTGGTATTTGTGCCTGCAAGACCTTCTATCCATTGAACCAACAATTAGCCGTTCAACCAACAATCAACTTGACTAAGTTGATTAGGTATGAGTCAACTTAGACTAATCTTCAAAACTATGCTTTGCACTATCCCATATTTATCATACTAATGCTACACAACATTGTGCATTTGCACCTAACTCTCAATAATTATTTTCCAAGAAAAATCTATAATAAGAAAAATATTTTACTATATTCTAAAAGGTGAAGATGTCGAAATCATGCCACAAAGTGAAAGGAAATAAAATATCTTTCCTCAAACCACAAAATATATAAAGAAAACAATAATGATTATAATAATAGAACTGGATCTATCGATCTATCGATATATGCATGATATGAGAACCATAAGCATTCAAGAGTCTAATTTCAAACTCAACAAAATCCTCTAAACAAGCAACAAACAAACCACTAAAATTTTCAAAGATATCAAGGCTAGACATTAACACAATTTCATGTACTTGAATAAGCCCATTTTTGCTTAGCGTTAGACTTCTTAAATTAGTTCTTTATCATTTAATACTATGACACTATCTATGTGAAAAGAAATAGGTCCCAACTTCATCAAATCTGATTTCATTTCCAATCAAAGATCAAAACTAGCTTCGTTTCCAATACCAATATAAAATCACACATATTCCAAATATCAATAATTATTTTCCAAGAAAATATAAAACTCGAAACTCAGCAAAATTCCCCAAACACAAGCAACATATATACCATTAAAATTTTCTAAGATGTCAAAGCTAGACATCAAGGTAGTTTCATGTACTTGAATGAACCCATTGATGCTTTGCATTAGTCTTGTTAAATTAGTTATTTATCATTTAATACTAGTCAAACGCTATCTATGTGAAAATAGGTCCCAAAATCATCAAATCCAACTTCATTTCCTGTCACAAATAAGAATAAGCAAGACATTGTAAAAGGAAGTGTTTTTCATCCTTCACATTTCTAACATCGCAATGACATTTACTTGCATCCTATGAAATTCTAGGTCTTGCTCAATTCCTAAGCTCCTCAAAGTTCATTTTTATTCTGGTAATGATGTTTTTCTTCTTAAAACTAGCTACAAGAATATGACACTTCATCCTTTGGATTATGGTTAATGACCAATTTTTAATATTTCGTTTTTCTCTTATTCTCTACTGCATTATCACACCATGATTTCAACTTTAATTTATATGCGATAGCAATTTTATTGGTGTTCACGTTTTAGAGTGGCCTCCTCTATTCTCCACTAGTTTGACTAAGATTGAGAATCTTTATGCCAACCAATTTTATGCCACACCAAATTTTGACTGCATTTTGAAGCAATCTTAGGGAGCCACTTGTTTTCATGTTACTTGTCTTGTCCTTCTATATTAGGTACTTAGTCATAGGAAAACTCTCAATGGGTGAAAGACTAGCTTCTATAAGATAGGATAGGGTATATTGCATTTAATAAGATCATAAACTATAAAAACTTTTGGATTTTCTCAATTTCCCTCTATGATTCTATAGAGATGATGCAACAGCAAAATTCATCTCCATATAAGATAAAAAGATGAAGAGGTGTCTAAAATATGAGCTTCTTCTTCTTTTTTCCAAAACCAAAAATTTGTTGACCTACAATTGCACCTAAGACAAAAATTGGTTTTCCACTTTCTATTAATCATTTTCCCAACATTGTATTTCTAGTTAAGATTGTGATGAAGGTTGACTTCAAGACCTTATTATATAACTTTCTTTGATTTGTTATTATCGCTCACAATTAACATAAATTACCTTTTTGTAATTGATTATGGAGCTGTCTTTAGTGCGACTTTTTGAAGTTTCAGGTGCTGAAATCCGGTGAAAATTTTTGAGGTAAAATCTTGGTTTTTGTTATTCAAACTAGTTTTTTGACTCTATATATGGATTCAACACTCTCAAAAACCTGTAAGGCACTTCGATTGTGCAAAGTTAGCAATCAAACTTCTCTTTTCAATAAATTCCTGCCAGAATTTAGAGAAATTACACCGTAAAAAGTCACCGTAAAAGCCTTCAAAAAGTCGCACTAAAGACTACTCGATTGATTATTACAACCTTTTTTTATTAGCATTTACTCGCATAGCTATGCTAGAACAAAAATCCTTAATAATCCTCGCTTCTCAAAATGAGGTGGAGTCATGTCCGTAAGAACAATATCACTAATGTAAAGAAGAAAGGGGATGATGGTTGAACTTTGCTTGTTGTTTGAGAGACCTCTGTTGTACCAAAAACCTCTGATTCTTCCATTGTTCCATCACTTTATTGAGGTGATACACTTGGTTCCACATCATTTGGCACCTTTTTACAAACTTCTACATTTGCCAATACTAAAACAGAATTTGAAAATTCAGAATTTTCTACAATTTCTTCAATCAAAACTTTGGAAGACGTTGAGCATTCATCATTGTACAAGATAAATGACTCTAAATTTTTATAAACAACATGTATAGGATGGTCATTTGGCTTTTCTCAACTGTTGATCATGTACTTCATCTTACTTTCCCGGTATAGTTTCCTAAGTTGTCCAAAGATGATAATGGTAGCATAAGAAAAATCAAGTTGTAAGGTATCTCTAAGCTTCTATCCCCATGACCGAGAAGGTAGCATTCCATATCTGGGCAGGATATCATCCACAACATCCATGAGGACATTCTTGGCTAGGATTTTCTCTAATGACACCACTAGGTCCTTGATGAGGCCAAGACATTTCACCCTCCTTGAATCAAATGAGTAAAGATCATGATAAGGTATTGTAATGTCCAGTCCTAATCTATCCATAATGGCCACGGGCATGAGGTTGTGAGAGGCTTCGGAATCAAGCATGGCATTATGGAGGATAAAGTCATGGATTTTGAGGCTTATATAAAATAGAGGGACTTCACTATCTTCTAAATCGCCATCAACAACAAGACGAAAAAGAAGCTCAGGGTGATCATCACTCACATTAACCATGTCTGACATTTGATCAACTAGAAGGAACTTAGCACCTTAAACTTTGTACTGATCATTCTTAACTATTTCAGTTAGAGGAATGGAGTTAAACTTTGTACTGATCATTCTTAACTATTTCAGTTAGAGGAATGGAGTTAAACTTTGTACTGATCAATAAAAGAAGAATGAAGTTTCCTTTCCCTTTATAAGCTTTGACAACCCTTACCTTTTCCCTTTTGACACTTGTAAATGACCTTTGAACCTTTGCACTTGAAAATGGACTTTTGCACCTTCAAATGAGAGATAAAGATAGAATGAACCTCTTTTCACTCTTTGACTCTTGAAGTGACCTTTTATTTGGCATGTTTTAAATGAGATACGAAATAAACTTCTCCGTTTCAAATTTGTGAAATACTCCTTACCCTTTGACATTTGCAAATAACCTTTTTGACCCTTTGTGCAACTTGGAAAGTGACATGTTTCTCTTTCAAATGAGGTAAGAAGACAAAATAACACTCTTTGAACCCTTTGACATGAAAGGTGACTCTTTGGCTCTTTGAGTAAGATGAGAGGATAGAGTTAACCTCTTTTGCACTCCCCGACACTTGAGATGACCTTCTTAGGCATTTAAAATGAGACATTGACTCTTAAGACAAATTTTCTCGTTTTCATGAGACAACAAGACTGTTATTAAAAACTTTGAAATCTTTCACCTTTGGAATTTTGCATTTGATATTGATTCTTCAAACCAGAAAAGATGTCTTTGAAGCTTGAAATGACACTCTTTTGCATTTGACTAGGACAGTAGGTCAAAATGACCTCCCTTGGAGCTCTGACAGTGGATCCTTTAAAAGAGACAGTGAGACAGAGTTCTTCAATTTTCCTCAAATAGTGAGACAGAGATGAGATGTTTGAAAATTTTTCTTGAAATTTGAGCCATATGAAACAAGAAAGATGGCTTTATTTTAATTACATAAACTTGATTGCTCCTTCATTAGGGTTTCATGGATGAAATGGAGGATTACTGCCTTATGTTCAGTGAAAATTTGAAGATTTTTCCAAAGGCAGGGCTGAACCTAGACTTGACCTAAATGAAATGAAATGACATAACCCTAGACCTTTTGAATGATGATGATGGAGATGGTGACCTTGAAGTTGATGATGGCGATGATCTCGACAATGGTGATGATAAATGAAATGAAGCAGCAGCATACATGGTTTAGCCTTCTTCAGTGACCAAAATTATTTTTGAGAACTGGTTCGAAAAAGTAAAATTTATGACCTATGACTTAAAGGGAAACAACTGAAAGAGTCATTTGATCACTGACATACCTGGGCTAACACTCCCATCCACCTAGAAGTTGTATTCACATTGCTATAATTCATGGTTTCTTACCTTGGCTGTAAAATATAAACAACCACATAATGGGTATCCCAAATTAATTTTGGTGAAATTGAGTAGGTTGTAGTAGTTGAGACTTTCCACTCTTATCCTAGTAACCCAAACTGGGAAAACTAAAAAATCTTTTAGAGTTTCACCTCTAGCTTTTATCATCAATCAACTTTGTTGTCCATTATTGGATCTAGGGGATCTACTTTGATTTGTATTAATCTTCTTCAAAGAACAAGTTGGATAATTTCATCCTAATTGGACATTGTGGGAATTCACTGACTTTTCATTATTGTTGACCGTCTTCCTTATTTACATATTTTTCAAGAAACCCAACTTATCAAAATTAAACCCCGAGGCAACTATTTTTTGGGGAAACACTTAAGGTATTGAACCTTGAATCAACCATTTTCCAGGGAAACACTTTAGATAATGTTATTAACATTTTGTTCTTGTGAAAAGATGTAGGAATTATTAAATGGTAGTTAGTGACTTAGTATATGCTTGTTGGAATATAGTTATTTTTTTGTACTTAATAGTTCCCTCTCCTTGAATTGTTGTTCCCCAGTGCAGTTGTAATGATTGATGGATAAGCTAGGAAACCAGTTATTTAGATAGGTATGATAATCTGTCCATATTTTTATTGTTGTGGTAGGACACTATTAAGGCAGCATATCCTTATCACTTGGACCAAGAACCACTATGAATTGATTACTTTCATTGTTAAAATTTCCACTTTGTTGACAAAGGCTCCAATTAGTGCAAGAGAAACCAGTTTGTCTAAATCAATGGAAATGCAGTAGTAATTGGTTGGCCAAGTTTCCAATGCTAGAAAAACTAGAAGAAATTAATTGTTGTCACTTGAATTTTCATCTCATCACTCTTCAACAATTTTTTTATGATACATGTCAGTTAAATTGTATCAACAATTACTTGGAAAACACCTTCTAGTAATTGCAAAAGGTGTTCCAACACTTGTTTATGGCCTTTACATATGCTGAGAGCATTGCAACCTTCACATTTCAATACAATTTTGCATAATGTAGGAAGCAAGAACTAAAGATAATGCTTTTATTTTCTTCTTTTTCTCTGGTAGCCAAGAGATTATATGGGAGAAGATTATTCTGTGATTGTTTCCATTACTTATTTTGAACATGGTGTAAGATATGTTGTTGTGGTTGTTGTTGCAGCAAGTTCTGTGCTTAACATTGAAGAATATGCTGTGGATTCCCTTGGTGCTGAAAATTTTGACTTCTAATAGTCGTTATAGGCTTATAGCACAAATTAAAGTTGTTGAAACTAAACAAGTTTTAGTGGTTGAAATTTCGAAGGTTGGTTTGAAGGGTTAACACTTATTTCTTTAAATTCTGCTTCAACCATTACATTTTACACATCTAGGCTGATTCCTGTTACACAAGATTCAAATATTTGTTGCATCTACATCTAAGTATTCATGCCTAGTCTTGAAAGTCTAAACCTTCAGATGCCAACTCCCCATTATCTTCTCCCATCCACCTAGAAGTTGTTTTCACATTACCATAATTCATGGATTCTTAGCTTGGCTGTAGGATATAAACAACCACATAATGGGTAGAAGTTAGAAAAAAATTAAATTTGGTGAAATTGAATAGGTTGTAGTAGTTGAGACTTCCTCTCAGATTCCTCTCTCAACAACCTAAGAAGAAATTAAGACTCAATCTCAAAGGAACCTAATCTTCATCAAAGGCATATGAAAGGAATGGTGCTCATGAATGGGGCTGAAAGACATCATTTCCTATTGTAAAATGCAGACCTCATGACACCAAACCATGCTCATGATATTGATGAAAGTATTGTTGTTTTGGACTCAGAAATTGAGAAAAATAATTACACTTTTATAGCCGTACATTTGGAGGGATTTAACTTAAAGTCTTCATGCATACCATCTAATGAGGACCCAGGAAAGGAGTTTGTGTAGAGGGCTGAGGTTAAGTGTGTTAGAAACGAGATTTCAAGACCAGTAAAAGGATCCTCAAATCAACCTTCTGAAGGGTTGCTCTGTGAATCAGATTCTGTAAGTTTGAATAAAGGTTTGATTCAAAATCAACACCAGGGACGTCATGATAAGGTTTTCCTTATCAGAAAGAGCATCATTCTTCGAGCCCAAACCATGATACAAACAGGAGTGTTCTTGGCCCTCGAGACAACCTTTCCTCTGCTAGAATGAAAATATATTTTTCATGAACCAAAGAGAGCTTTAGAGGGTGGATTTAATGAAGTTATCAGTGATAAGGAAGGTTTCTCTCCCATAATATGCTATTTTTGCTGTGATCAAGGACTTATAGGTCGATTTTTGCCTAGAATGTTGAGAATTCATGATCCCATGGTATCAAAGGAAGGGAATGAGGACACTAATCCACCAGAAACAACACTTGTGGCTTGTAAGTACTCTTATTTTAACATGTCACTTTTTTTCATGATGACTAAACACGGGAAAGGGACACTGCAATCTTGAGATGATCAAGTGGATTCATTGGATCATTGATTTTGCCTTAACAAATCTATGTTGATATGTTCATATTTGAGGGTTCTCAAAAACTCCTTTATGGAGCACTTGCCCCCAAGTTAAAGCCATATCCTATCTAACAGTTTGCACATGGATTGGCATATATATTCTAGAATCTGGAATACAAGGGGAGTCCTATGGAAGGAAGCCTTTGATGATAAATATGCATGACCTCAGGATTACAGTTTTATTGATATGTCATCACACATGAGAAGCTCCTGCAGGATCCAATGTGATGTTTTCCTAGGAAAAAAGGTATTAACTACAACATTTTGCTTTTTACGGTTAAAATGGCCTTGGCAAGACAATGCCACTCATCTTTTGTAGCCTATCTTATTGGTTCAAAGGGAAATCCAAGCTTTCTCTCATAATCATGCTATCATATTCAGTAGGAAGGAGGGTCCTTGATATGTACCAACATTTATTACGTCACGATGATGACAAAATCAAGTGTTATTGAAGGTTTGATCTTAGACGGAATGCAGTGTTAGCACACAGCTCGTTCTTACAGATTGTCACATGTCCTTTCAGATCTGTGGACTGAGTATCATATTAGAATATTCTGGTACAGGTTGGCACTAATATGCATCAACAATTGCCTAGTGCAGACCTATTTAGAGCTATTATATTACAGAGCTTCCCAGTGAACTAGTTACATATAACTTTGTTGTTGAACACTTGCAAAGATTGGAAAAGTAAATATATATTAACTGCAATTTGTTTGTTGTATTTATGACCACAGAGGAAAGGGGGTGTTGGCATTATTTTAAGTAGGGATATAGGACTAAGTCAATGCAATGGAAGTGGTTACATCCATTGTAAACAAACAACAACTACTCCATATGCAAGATTCATTAGTAGATTTGCTAGTGAATAATCCTCTAGTTGCATCTTTTTTTTCTTAGCCTTTCAAATCATCACAAGTGCCTAGCAACCTAGAAACTACCCCAGTTATCGTAAATTCATGTTGTTTAATGAACTCAGATCTGTGGTGTGTTCTGAATCTGATATTGAGAATAGCACAAACAGATGCCCAGTGATGTGTTGGAAACAGAGCAGGCCATGAAAGTACTTATTGGAGCATTGTAATGCCTAGCTAGCAATAGGAAATGGACTTGCATGAGTAGAGTATGAAGCCTGAGGTGATTTCCAGTGTAAATGGAAGGAAGAACTGCAAGCACCATCTAAGAGGGATGAATTTGGTCTTCCACACTGGAGCTTTTCATCTTCTTAGTAGTCTGAGGCTCTCTGGACACATCAAATCTTATGCCCTTCATTTTGAGCTCTTGAATACATCTACTCATAGCCCTAGAAGCAACCCTGTAATTACCATTTTCCCATTCTACAATTCACTTGGAATCATCCTTTATCCGAAGAAAGTTTATACCTCTTTCAATAACAATTATTAGCATCAACAAAGTGCAAATATCTCTACTCTGTTATTAGTATCAACCTCGACTACTGCCTTTAAAGCAACAACATGGTTGCCTTTCATGCAAAGATTACAACATAACTGTCTAGATTTTACTGTTCTTGTAGCCTCACTCCTATCAGATTTTTTAACCAGAAGATAAACATAAAAACTGATTACAAAATGTCAAAAATTACAGAGGACCCAAAAATAGAAAGACCAAGAGTCCCAAAATACCCTTAAGATCAAGAAACAACCAACTGGCATTAAGATACAAGAGGATGATTTGGAGTTGGATTATCCATTTCATTATCTGGTAATTTTGGAAGCCGAAGTTCACCATATGCAAGATTCATTAGTAGATTTGCTAGTGAATAATCCTCTAGTTGCATCTTTTTTTTCTTAGCCTTTGAAATCATCACAAGTGCCTAGCAACCTAGAAACTACCCCAGTTATCGTAAATTCATGTTGTTTCATGAACTCAGATGTGTGGTGTGTTCTGAATCTGATATTGAGAATAGCACAAACAGATGCCCAGTGATGTGTTGGAAACAGAGCAGGCCATGAAAGTACTTATTGGAGCATTGTAATGCCTAGCTAGCAATAGGAAATGGACTTGCATGAGTAGAGTATGAAGCCTGAGGTGATTGCCAGTGTAAATGGAAGGAAGAACTGCAAGCACCATCTAAGAGGGATGAATTTGGTCTTCCACACTGGAGCTTTTCATCTTCTTAGTAGTCTAGGGCTCTCTGGACACATCAAATCTTATGCCCTTCATTTTGAGCTCCTGAATACATCTACTCATAGCCCTAGAAGCAACCCTGTAATTACCATTTTTCCATTCTACAATTCACTTGGAATCATCCTTTATCCGAAGAAAGTTTATACCTCTTTCAATAACAATTATTAGCATCAACAAAGTGCAAATATCTCTACTCTGTTATTAGTATCAACCTCAACTACTGCCTTTAAAGCAACAACATGGTTGCCTTTCATGCAAAGATTACAACATAACTGTCTAGATTTTACTGTTCTTGTAGCCTCACTCCTATCAGATTTTTTAACCAGAAGATAAACATAAAACACACATAAATGTCAAAACTACAGTAGAAGGACCTAAAAATAGAAAGACCAAGAGGCCCAAAATACCCTTAAGATCAAGAAACAACCAACTGGCATTAAGATACAAGAGGATGATTTGGAGTTGGATTATCCATTTCATTATCTGGTAATTTCGGAGGCCGAAGTTCACCATATTCAAGATTCATTAGTAGATTTGCTAGTGAATAATCCTCTAGTTGCATCTTTTTTTCTTAGCCTTTGAAATCATCACAAGTGCCTAGCAACCTAGAAACTACCCCAGTTATCGTAAATTCATGTTGTTTCATGAACTCAGATCTGTGGTGTGTTCTGAATCTGATATTGAGAATAGCACAAACAGATGCCCAGTGATGTGTTGGAAACAGAGCAGGCCATGAAAGTACTTATTGGAGCATTGTAATGCCTAGCTAGCAATAGGAAATGGACTTGCGTGAGTAGAGTATGAAGCCTGAGGTGATTGCCAGTGTAAATGGAAGGAAGAACTGCAAGCACCATCTAAGAGGGATGAATTTGGTCTTCCACACTGGAGCTTTTCATCTTCTTAGTACTCTGAGGCTCTCTGGACACATCAAATCTTATGCCCTTCATTTTGAGCTCTTGAATACATCTACTCATAGCCCTAGAAGCAACCCTGTAATTACCAATTTCCCATTCTACAATTCACTTGGAATCATCCTTTATCCGAAGAAAGTTTATACCTCTTTCAATAACAATTATTAGCATCAACAAAGTGCAAATATCTCTACTCTGTTATTAGTATCAACCTCAACTACTGCCTTTAAAGCAACAACATGGTTGCCTTTCATGCAAAGATTACAACATAACTGTCTAGATTTTACTGTTCTTGTAGCCTCACTCCTATCAGATTTTTTAACCAGAAGATAAACATAAAAACTGATTACAAAATGTCAAAACTTACAGAGGACCCAAAAATAGAAAGACCAAGAGGCCCAAAATACCCTTAAGATCAAGAAACAACCAACTGGCATTAAGATACAAGAGGATGATTTGGAGTTGGATTATCCATTTCATTATCTGGTAATTTTGGAGGCCGAAGTTCACCATATGCAAGATTCATTAGTAGATTTGCTAGTGAATAATCCTCTAGTTGCATCTTTTTTTTCTTAGCCTTTCAAATCATCACAAGTGCCTAGCAACCTAGAAACTACCCCAGTTATCGTAAATTCATGTTGTTTCATGAACTCAGATTCCGTGGTGTGTCTAACTGATATTGAGAACAGCACAAATGCATGCCTGATGTTGGAAACAGAAAGGTACATGAAAGTACTTATTGGAGCATTTGTAATGCCTAGCTGAATAGAAATGGACTTGCGTGAGAAAGAGTATGAAGCCCGAGGTGATTGCGCGGTAAAATGGAAGGAAGAACCAAAGCACCCAAGAGGGATGAATTTGGTCTTCCACACTGAGCTTTTCATCTTCTTAGTAGTCTGAGGCTCTCTGGACACATCAAATCTTATGCCCTTAATTTTGAGCTCCTGAATACATCTACTCATAGCCCTAGAAGCAACCCTGTAATTACCATTCCCATTCTACAATTCATAATTTGGAATCATCCTTTATCCGAAGAAAGTTTATACCCCTTTCAATAACAATTAGCATCAACAAAGTGCAAATATCTCTACTCTGTTATTAGTATCAACCTCGACTACTGCCTTTAAAGCAACAACATGGTTGCCTTTCATGCAAATATTACAACATAACTGTCTAGATTTTACTGTTCTTGTAGCCTCACTCCTATCAGATTTTTTAACCAGAAGATAAACATAAAAACTGATTACAAAATGTCAAAACTTACAGACCTTAATATAAAGACCAAGAGGCCCAAAATACCCCTAAGATCAAGAAACAAACCAACCTGCATTAAGATACAAGAGGATGATTGAGTTGATTATCCATTTCATTATCCTGGTAATTTTGGAGGCCGAAGTTCACCATATGCAAGATTCATTAGTAGATTTGCTAGTGAATAATCCTCTAGTTGCATCTTTTTTTTCTTAGCCTTTCAAATCATCACAAGTGCCTAGCAACCTAGAAACTACCCCAGTTATCGTAAATTCATGTTGTTTCATGAACTCAGATCTGTGGTGTGTTCTGAATCTGATATTGAGAATAGCACAAACAGATGCCCAGTGATGTGTTGGAAACAGAGTGTGCCATGAAAGTACTTATTGAGCATTGTAATGCCTAGCTAGCAATAGGAAATGGACTTGCATGAGTAGAGATGAAGCTCGAGGTGATTGCTGTAAATGGAAGGAAGAACAAGTACAATTCATCTAAGAGGGATGAATTTGTCTTCCACACCGGAGCTTTTCATCTTCTTAGTAGTCTGAGGCTCTCTGGACACATCAAATCTTATGCCCTTCATTTTGAGCTCCTGAATACATCTACTCATAGCCCTAGAAGAAACCCTATAATTACCATTTTCCCATTCTACAATTCACTTGGAATCATCCTTTATCCGAAGAAAGTTTATACCTCTTTCAATAACAATTATTAGCATCAACAAAGTGCAAATATCTCTACTCTGTTATTAGTATCAACCTCGACTACTGCCTTTAAAGCAACAACATGGTTGTCTCCAATAATTATATTTCCTCCTCCTCCATATTTTCCAGGAATACCTTGACAAACTCCATCAAAATAGCTCCATGCCTTCAATTTATCAATCTCATAGTTTTTCAAATTTCATTGGTTGTTCATCTTTATAGGTTTGCAAATACCTCGATATGCATATCTGACATGATGAACTCATGATACCCAGCTAATACGTGATATTCATGATATCCACTCAGATATCTCCTCTTGCTAGCCCAACAAAATTCCTACTCTATTTTCCTGAACACTAGTTCAAAGAACACACATCTAGCATTCTACCACCTGATTCTGCTCAAATGCAAATTTGAACCTTGAGGATGCAAATTTGAACCTTGAGGAAAATTTGGCTACAACATGTAACTTCAGTCAATCTTCACAAAATCATAAATGGTATGTACAAACCAGAAGCATGTGTATAAATCAACTATACCCATCAATACAAAGAAAGCATATGAGATAATTGTCATGTAGCCGAAGTACAGAATGCCAAAGACAAGGTTCGTAATATCCATCTTGGTGAAGAAGTGGAATGTAGCATACAATGATACAGGAATAGGTAAAGTGCAGATGAGCCTGAAGTTAGATAAGCTCTCCACCACCAGTGGTAGTCCTGACTCCTCACTACACAAATGAAAGTAGCAGAGGACAATAGTGATCTCTGCACAAGTAACAATAAGGATAAATAAGACAATGACCAGAAACCCAAAAATGTAATAAAATAGATGCATCCAAATAGATGTTAAGATGAAGAATACTTCAATGAAAACTACACCAAAGGGTAATATGCCTCCAATGTGTACTGAGAAAACTGGTTGTATGTACCATGCATGCTCTGGAATCTACCTAGGAATTTTCAGCTACAGGAGAAATCAGCTACAGGATCTACTCGTGCCAAGAAAAATGGAAGTGAAACTAGGGTTTCAAACTTTCAGGAGAATGCAAGGCATATGAGCAATGTGGTAACTTGCAAGCTGAAGGTACCCTTTCTACTAAAAATCTGGTGAATATTAATTCGGAATCAACGAGAAGATCTACTCGTGCCAATAAAAATGTAGGTGAAACCAGGATTTCAAAACTTGCAGGAGAATGTAAGGTAGATGAGCAAAGTGGTAACTTGCAAGCTATAGGTAGTCAGCAGACCAAGTCCCCTCTCCTTCCAACGATGTAGAGGAATCTCCACCAACGAATGCAACAGACCTTTGCTGAACCCTCTCCAACACCGCTGCCCGGTCTAAATCGTAAATCTGAGGCGGCAGGCCGCAGGCGTACACAACCGCAGCATCATCAAAGGGCGAATGCAGATCCAAAACCCTGCAAGTTAGTAAATCGGGGGCGAATACAACCCCATAAAATCACAGATCGGTGAATGGAAGGCGAATGCAACATTTCAGGTTCATCCGCCCTTTTATTTTTCATGGCTAAACCACAATAATTATTTATTTTTAAAATAATTTTGGGGCTATTTATACAAAACTATACAAAATAGGTTTTATATAAAAAATTCGCCCCTCTAAAATCTAAAACCCCTTAAATTTCGCCCTTGGGATAAAATTCGCTCCTAAAATTTTCCCTGAAGATCCCACTTTTGTTGGTATTTCCACCTAGGATACATTTTTTGGGCCCTATGTAGGTGTTTTTACCCCTTGGAATACCTATATAATATTTTGGGACATTGACTACAACTCCAGCAAGATCCTGCTTAGATTGTTCAAAAATTTATTGAAGTATTCACCTGGTTCTAGATTTAGCCTAAAATTTGCGATCTTTAAGAGGTACATATCATCAAATTTTATTTTTTATTATTACTATTTTTTTTAGAAATGCGATGGCTTTGTTTGAGAATGCCACTATTGAACAAGCATTTCTTTTTTCCCTATATTTTGAAAGAAAAATGGATATTTTCTATCGTTCCCTACAACCTCATTACTCTCAACTACATCCCAGATCAACCCCACCCTCTCCATCCTCATCTCTACCACTTAGTGTTTTTTCCTCTCCCTCTCATCCCAGTTGTTTGTCTTCCTATTATAGGACACACACCCACTCTACCATTGAGAGTATATCTCTCCAATGCGAATACATTACTAAAATCATATTTACTGATAAGTAGCCTAGTCCTACTGTAGACTTCCTTGACTCTCCTCCACAACATATTGTGCCAAAGGAAATTTTTCCAGTCAAACCAACTTCTGCAGATCCCTCACTACTTCTCATGGCTAGGGATCCATCCTAGCTCAGTGATGACCTATTTTTGCGTAATTGTTAGGTCAAAGATCAATTGGCTACCCTCCTTGATAATAGAGGCCAAAAGAACCTCATATTCCCATGATTTCGTCAAATGGTTGCAGCTACCCACTACCCCACACCCATTCTATTATCATCTAGATTGGATCCAGAAAGTCTGCCCTCATGCTGGTTCACATGTGATAGGTTGCTACTTTGTCATTCATGCATTTTGTGACATCAACCATTGTGATGTCTCTCTAGATTGTTTTGACTTATTATTGGAAATTCCCTGGCAGCATGAACTCCAAGCCTTGTATGGTTTTGGGCATAATACTAAAGTCACCTTCCCTTTTGTTGATTCCTTTATATTTGGGAATGATGTTTCCTTTCAGGCAGCTTAGACAAATGTTTTTCCTTATGCATTATCCTCCCTATTAAATCTGAAAATAGTACACAGTCCCCTCCAACACACCCCACATTAGGGTCTTGTTGTCTCACACTTCCCTATGCCTTGTCTCTCCATTTCCACCTCCGTATATATTATATTAACCCCCTCATCAACTTACGCAAATGGCCTCTTCCCCTGATGGACTCTCCAATTGTCACCCTGCATTGCTTCCTGGGTATCCTCTCCCTTCACTTAATTTGACACTTATTATTCCAATTCTCACAACAATGGTGTCCATGTGTTCAACACATCACTAAAAATTTAAAAATTCCCCCCAACAAACCTCAACATTAATTATCTAGCCAACCTTATTTCATTTATGTTGGTTTTAGAATTTAGTACACCTAAGTCCGTTGGGGAGGCTAGAAAAATATAATGTCAAATCATACAGTAGCTGTATACTTTGTTAGATGTTTCAAAGGGATTGCATTTGTTCAATCCAATTTATCCAACACCCAAAGAGTTGCACAGGTGGTTTCATTATACAACACTCTACACCATATCTCTAGAATCAACATCAGGAATTTTCCATCCATTGCATTGTTCCACTGTCTCTTCACCACATGTCCATCAATTCTATAGTGAAGATGCTAATTTGGCCCAATTTTGTCGCCTTTACACTATTATTCTTGCCCACATTTTCTTGTACAATGGCCCTTTTTCTCAACCCCACTCAATTGATATAGATTCACAAGCATGTGCACATCTATTTAGGGTACACCATAGTATTACTATTTTATGTTTTGTCCTTTTTGTGAATAATGTTGTTCCAAAACGAGGAGGAAAAATAGGGATTCTTTTGAGTTAAACTGGGAGGATATGATGTGATGAAGATGCTCATCTCAACATGCACAGTTCTCCATAATAGCTTCTCTTTAGGACACCGTGATCATTGGTTCCTACGCTTATTATATATATAGCATAAATAAATAAATGCACCTCAGTTGAGTTCTGTGCATATTTTTTTTAGTTAATTTTGACGTAGTCCAGATGGATTTTTTTATAAATATTATATAAGGCACTTGCCTAAGATATGAGAGTAGGCTATCTATTCCATTCCCTATTATTTATGGGTTTGTCTCTTGTTTTGTTACATTTTCTACATGAGGTTTCATTATTCCATATCAACAAGAGATTAGTGAAACACCATCATTTAAAATTGGAGTGTATCTAATGAATATTAGAAAATATCAAATGGGTTTTATCTATGATCTTTTCCTTGTAATTTTCATTAAATTTTTAAGGCACATTTTGGGGTTTGAAAGTGATTTCTTGTAAAGTTCTCTGAAGGTCTTGTTGTCAATTGGGGATTTTGTATTTTCCGTTGTTTGATTGTTGGACTGTTAATGCCAATAAAAACTATTAACATGTTCCCTTTAGATAGATATTATCAAATACTTGTCTTGGTGTTAATTTATAGACTTCTTGAATTGGTGTATCTTTCTTCAAGCCAACCCAGCACAACCGGACAATTTTCCATATATGTTGTTGGGAAACAATATTGATGTGGATGGGGAAAAAATAGTGGTAATTATTGGAAATTAACATATCATATCATCTTGATTTTGAATTATTACAAATAGTTACTGCTTGCAATGCATTTTATGAGTTCTTGTTATCAATCCGAAGTTTACTTATGAAATATCACTGCAATTGTGGTACATGTTTTTGAGCTGAAAGCAATAACATGGTGTAAATAGGAAAGTATCCCCTATTTTGAAACATCAACTAAATAAGATTACTGCATTTATGCAACATTGTTATCCATAACTAGATCTACACTTAAGAATCAGCCAGAACATGAACTGTAAGCTATCGTGACAATTTCCTTCTATAAAATGAATCAATGTCTTCTTTCATTTCTATATATGTAATCTATAGTGACAATTGCCTTCTATAACTTGAATTAATGTCTACTTTCAGTTCTATATCTGTGGGATGTTCTACTCCATTAGTTTAGCTAAATGCAGAATTCAGTTTTCATTAGGTTTTGTTCTTGGTTGGAATTATTTTTGTTTTGAAGCTATTTTTTAGGCCTTCCTCGGGCTCTTCCCAAATCAGAGCCATCACACATATTTTTTGGATGATGAGGTTAGTGCAGGAGTATTGTATTTTATATTGATGAACAATTATGTACGCATCTTCTTCTCATTCCCAATAGGGAATTTTTGGGCTTTAACAAGTAGGTAGATTGTGTCTCAGTGAATAACACCACCAAAAGCATGACAAGTGATCCAAGGTATCTCGATATTTCCTTGCTTGGTATTTTGTTCTATCCTAATTTTTGTTCTTTTCTATTCAGTTTTACATGGTAAATGACAACTACTAACATTAACAAAAAACTAAGATTTCTCTATGGCTCTTCATTTTTAAAAACTACAATTTACAGTTGTAGTGAGTCATGCCCAATTTTTAAGGCCTTCATGCACCATTAGAAAAAAAAATTGTGTTTCTAACTCCAGGCACTCTTAGATCTTGTAGCACAGGGTTCAATTTCCTAGACGACTTTCACACTATAATCTTTTCCAGAGCTTTCCAATTGATTTATTGGGCACCTTTAGTTAGAGTTTCAAATGAGTTTTAGCCTTGCATAGTGTGCACTCCTATTAAAGCTCCAAATGAGTTTCAAACTGACCTTCCCGGTACAACATCCTACTTTTTTCAAGTTCATGGTTGACGATTTATGCAATGTTATATGTTTCATTTTTGTTGATTTGTTTGTACTCATCTCTTTTTAGTAGTACAACTTAGTTTAGATGTTGAAATATACAATAGTTACAGTTTTTATATAAGATTTACATCTGAAACTGGATCATGATTAAATTTCAAACCAATCAACTTATTTACACTTTTGTAAGTTTCACATATTATTTATAAGTTTTTTTAACTTTATATGTTCTCTATATAAATCCTTGGCTTATATACATATGTACATTTAAAACCAATTTTAGATGATTTGTCCATAGCCAAATTTATGTTGCATATTTTAAATTATAGATTACTGGAAAAATAAGTTTATTGATTATGCCATTATGTTTCATATGTTTTTATTAAATCAATGCCTATATATGCAATTTCAAGGACTTTCGTAACTTAGATAATTCTTTAAAGGGTGCTAGCTCAATGGAAGAGCACCTGCCTTATAAGCAAGAGATTGGTGGTATGATTCCACTACACCCTAACATGAATTAATCAATGATGGTGTTGTTTATTTTTAATTAAATATTTTTTATATTGATATATTTGAGTGGTGAGTTTTTTTGTAGATTCGTTGTTTAATAGTCTCTCAAGAGACAAAAATGATATTGCATTGTTTTTAAATATAATTGACAATAGCTAGGATTAAAGACACATTATCTCTATAAATACATTATGTCTTTAATCTTGATTATTGTCTTTCAAGAGACAAAAATGAAATAGAGGGGTTTTTAAGACAATATTTGAGACAATTTTTGGGTAAACTGTCTTAAATTGAGACAAAAAAAGTTTTGTATTATCTTAAATATTGTCTTAAGCAGGTGTCTCAAATTATTGTCTTAAAATAAGATAATAACAGTGGCATATAATAGTGAGACACTTTTAGACATAGTCTGAAAGTATCCCACCTATGAAAAAGACATCTATTCTATTATGCAGGCCTACTGGCAATGGAAGCATTAAATTCTAGGGAAGGAAATGGTCTCAATTTAGGTCCTAGTAATTTAAGAATAGGATTATGGATTGTGGTAAAGCCCGAGAGACTAGAAGACGATAAAATTAATCGCAGTGTAGGTGGATAAATCCGGTGGCATCCATGATTTTTTTCGCCTAGTGATCTCGTGGAGATCATGGTAAAGTTTGTTATGACATATTTACTATTTTGGCCTAGTGATCTGATGTGGTTTACAATAAAGCCTGATTTCTGTTGATTAGGGAGAGATGGTTTTTCCTTAGGATGCCTTGGTTGGTTCTTTCGGTTTGAGTCCCACATTCAGGCTTTGAATATGGCACAAGGGTGATTGGATGAAGAGATATTTGACTCATCCAATCTATGGTTGGGTGGAACATGGAGGTCCCATCCCGAGTCTGCTTTTTCATTCATTAATAAGCGGTTCTCTCCTTGACATCTTTTGTGTAAATTTACTAGTTTATATGTGTATTCTATGGATTATGTATCCTTGATATTTATGTTATTATTATGCTGGTTATAAGAATGTATTATGACAGTGATGATATATGGCTCTCCTCATGTTTTTATTTGTAAATGAATAAACAATGTATCTATGACCTAATAGATAATAATGTAGCTAAGGATGTAAGGGAACAATGCTTCTTACCGATTCTCGGATAAGTATGAGACCCCTATCCTCAGATATGTTGTTTAAACCTATAGGTTACATGTTTGTGATATTTTTGACGAAATGCTTCTCATGGATAGTAGCAGTCTAGGCAAGTCCCTATACAACTATTTGTTTTTACACCATTGTTTCGTTGTTTTATTTCATTTCTGATTTTGACATTGAGTTATGGGCAATGATCTGGGCTTTGGGCTTGAAAATTGGCTCAAATCCCAAGGATAGTGGCATGGGTCTACGGGAAAAAGTACCTGGACACACGAATGCATATGTTGTGAGAGTTTCTAGAGCATCCTATGCACACTTATGCATATACTGTTGGAGTGTACAAGAGTTTGAAGGCTTAAATCCTTAGTGGGACCGAGGGGCTAGTTACCTGAGTGGTTGGGATGTTTTCTAGGAGTATTGTTGCTAATGTGGAAGGTTTGTATGATGTGTTTTCGTTGGTTTCACTTCCTTAAGGTCACTTGGGAGGTTGAATATTTTCATAGTAGCCTCTCTTTACATGTTTACCCCGGTTGGTCGGTTACTTGGGTAGATATGGGAGGAGGGTGTTACAAAGTGGTATCAGAGCATGGTTCACCCCTTGGAATGGTTGGGTTGTGTGTGTTGGTCATGAATTCATGTCGGTTTCACGTGTGTTAATAATCGTTTTGGTGTATGTGTTGGTTACATATGCATGGGTCAGTCATGTTTGTAGTGTTATCACCATGTGGAAGAGGATTTTTTTGTTGGGAAGTGTGTCATCATGAGTGTATGATTGGTTATGCACTGATGTTTGTGTCAGTGCCTACATTTTGACAGTGTACATTGGTATGATTATTTTTGTCATGCATGAGGTCATGGTATGTGTAGTTGATATATTCATGCATTGATGATTGGACTCTAGCTAGAATGATGTTTATGTGTTGGTATATGTATTTGTTATATGTATATATTTTGTCATTATTATGCTTGTACATGTATTACGTTGATTTGAATGATCTTGTAGATGAAATATCCTCCCCAAATTATACTAAGGTGCATTGGTTTATTATGATTTGGTTTAGCTGACATAGTATTACTTGTAGGGAAGAGATCAAAATGAATAGCAAGATGGTAGACTACAATTACTCTCCCTATGAATCATATCATCGGCATGGTGGGCACTCTTCTGACTTAGTAGACACATTGAGAAGCTTGAAGGAAGAAATAGGGAGTTGTAAGGTAGACAATGAGAGAATCATACAGGCACAAGAGAAACAAGCATAGGTTAATGCAATACTACTTAAATATTTTTTAGAATTGTAGTGGCAAGTGCCACTTCGGATCAGCCATGGGCAGGAGGATAGAACTAATGGGGCATATGGAAGTAGGTCTCCTAGTAGACATAGGCCAGATAGAGATGACACAGTGAGATATGGCAGGTTTTTGGATACCTCAGATAGGAGGGAGGATGGATGCAGGTGTTATTCTAGTTCTGGTTCGGATAGGAATTATGATCATCATCATTATCATCCTTATAGGAGGAGTGATAAGGGATACTTTCCAGATGAATTTAAGAAAGAAAAATTGCCTACTTTTGATGGATATTTGAAGAAACTAGAAGATGTAGAGGCTTGGATACTTGGGGTGAACAAATTACTTGAGTTGCAGAGTACAAAGAAAACATGAAGGCCAGAATTGTTATCTTTACCTTGAAAGGTAAATTATACATTTGGTGTGAAGGTGTGAAGAAAGTCAAAAACATCAAGACAGAGGACTTGAGTTAGCATGAGTTCAACAAGCTGTTCAGGAAGAAATACTTGTCAGAAAGGTAGTACGACAGTAAGGCCAAATAATTCTATGAGCTAAAGATGGGATCAATGATAGATGAGGAGTACACGACTAAATTCATAGAGCTATATAGGTATGTATTGTATCTTGAAGATGAGAAGGATAACATTCAGCAATTTCTTAGTGGTTTTACATTAGAATTTAGAGATCGGATTGAATATGATGAAACTCAGTCACTTGTGGAATCCATTGGGAAATTGAAGCATTGCTATCAATAGTTAAATCATCAGAATGAATCTCAATAAGGATGGAAAGGGAAAGATAAAGGTAAGGGTAAATTGCAGCGAAAAAGCGCAAGGTCTCAAAATGCAGAAGAAAAATAAAATGTGGCGCCACAAAAGAATTCCAATGAAGATATACAGGGACATGGATCATAGTAGTAGCATAGAGGTGATGGTACTTGATGGTTGGAGTCTCGTACATGTGGTAAGGAACTCCTTAAGATATATTTCCACAAAATCAAGGTTGTAGGCCTCATATATATAGTGCATAGGAGGCGCAGACTGTTGGTGAGGTTGGGCATAGAATTTCTCGTATTTATGCAACCGTGGACAACAAGCAAGCATATCACTAGGAATATATAATTGAGATGGATGGTAAGCTTTGTAATCAATTTATTTCTATTTTGATTGACCCTAGATATAGTTATAGTTCTGTTAGTCCTAAATTGGTGGATAAGTGTGGTTTTAATAAAGAAGTGCATGTAGAATCTTGTTTAGTGTAGTTGGACACATGTACAAAGAAAAGAGTTCACCATTGGGTAAGATCTTGTGTATTTGAGTTAAATGGTATGTCTACAAAAACGCACTTGAACATATTTCCATTGGGGTCATGTATGATATTGGGTATGGACTGGATATACCTTCATAGGACAAAGGTGGATTTTTATGACAAATACATTGAGTGACGGTATGAAAATGGGGAATCAATACTCTTATAGGGCAAGAAGAAAGCCACATCAGTTAGTATGGTGACAGCCATGCAGGCTAAGCACAGTCGCAGGAAAGGTTTTGTGTTGTTCGGAGTTCATATTTCTAGTGACAAAGGTAAGGAATTTTAGGATGTGGAATCTATATGTTTTGAGAAGATACCTAGTTCTACAATAGTTTCAAGATGTATTTCCTGTAGATGGTTCAGAGTTACCACCTCATAGGGAGGTAGACGCTTTTATTGAGTTGGTACTAGGGGCAGCTCTAGCATCAAAAACACCTTATAGTATGAGCACACTCGAGTTTCTAGAGTTAAAGTTGCAGCTAAAAGAGATTCTTGACAAAGGATACATTACGCCGAGTGTATCACCATTGGGTGCACTGATATTTTTTGTGAAGAAGAAGGATGGTACACTTAGATTGTGCATTGGCTACAGGTAGTTGAACAGAGTGATCATCAAGAACATGTATATGTTTCCAAGGATTGATGACTTGTTTGATCAGTTGAAGAAAGAAACAATGTTCTCTAAGATTGACTTAAGATTAGGATACCATCAGGTGTGCATCAAAGAAAAAGACATCTACAAGATCACATTCAAGACCACATATGGGCATTGCGAGTTTTTTGTAGTTCCATTTAGTTTGAATAATGTTTTTGCTACATTTTATGTGTTTGCTGAATAGTGTATTGTGTTCTTATTTGGAAAAATTATTTATTGTATTTATTAATGGCATATTGGTATATTCTAAAGATTGGGAGGACCATATCGAGCATTTGGAAACAGTGTTAAGATTGTTGATAGAGCACTAGTTGTATGCTAAGCTCAGCAAGTGCAGTTTCTTCTAGACTAAGGTACATTACTTGGGACATGTTGTCTCTAAGGAGGGAATCATAATAGATTCATAAAAGAAAAGGGCCATCATGGAGTGGGTAGCTCTGAGAAATATAGATGAGGTGATATTGCATCAGACAAGGATGCAAAGCTCACTTCCAAGTTTTGGAAGGAGTTGTTTGAAGGTTTGGAAACTAAGTCGGCCTTTAGCATAACCATTAGGAGAATTTCGTGGTCTAAAATGGGCCTCCTAAGAAAAATGTACAATCAAAATAAACTTTATAAGAAACAATAAGATTCAATATGATGATTTCAACCATCGGGGATGATTCACCATTTTTGGAATAAAAAAGTAAAAAGATTAAAAAATGATAAAATAATAAAACTACTTTTTCAACTTATCTCCCTAAGGTTTTACTCAAATTTCAAGCGAGAGTACTCGTTCGATGTAAAATTTAATTCCTCATCCAAGGAGTACCCATGATGGATACTTTCGATGGAACCTACTACAAGAAAAAATAGAAATGCATGAAAAACGTGTGTTCCATCCAACGAGTGTTCCCGAATGAAATTTGAGTAAACCAATAGGGAGATATGTTGAAAATACGAGTTGAAAAAGTAGTTTTTTATTTTTTCCCTATAAAATTTGATGGTGTAATCTAATCTTATTTATTATTTCCACTATTATTTTATAATTTCCTTAGAAGTCCCATTTTAGACCTTAAAATTTCCCTAATGTTATCATTTGCAGACAGATAGACAGACTGAGAGGGTCAACAGGATATTGGAGGACATGTTGAAGATGTATGTGATGCATCAGGAGCAAAAGTGGGAGGAGTATATTCCAATGGTATATTTCACCTACAAAAATAGGTATCAAGAATCCTTGAATATGAGTTTGTTTGAGGCAATGTATGGGTGAAGTTGAAATACTCCCATTAATTGGAGTGATCTAGTTAACCGGGTATTAATTGGGTCGAACATATTGGCGGAAATGGAACAGGTGATGTAGGTAATCAATAAGCATATAAAGGTGCCACAAGATAGGCAGAATATCTATGCAGACTGGAACATGTTGTTTAAGGAGTTTCAGGGTGGGGAATAGGTTTACTTGCACATTAATCCCAAGAAGAGCTCCTTGTGGATTTGATCATGTGCCAAGCTAGCACCATGGTTTTGTGGACCTTTTAGGATTATTGAGAGGATCGAACCAATATAATATCAACTTACACTTCCTTCTACCATTAAATTCCATGACTTTTTTCATATATCATTTCTTAAGAAGTATGTTAAAGATGTTGATCATGTGATTGATTGGTATGTATTGCAGGTGGAGCCAAATGGATAATTCTAGCCGAAGCCTCAGTGTATATTGTAGAAAAAGGTGCTCATGCTCTCAGACTGAGCAATAGAGTAGGCTAAAGTGTGATGGAAGCACTTTGGTCCCGATGAAGCTACATGGGAATAACGGATCAGATGCAGGTTATGTATCCTTCATTGTTTTCCAGTTAAGGCAAATCAGTTTTGGTATGATTTTTGGTATATCTTTGGAATATGTTTTGGTGATGTTTTGGTATATATACATATGTATATGGATGTGAATACCACCATGAGATATTTTATAAATATTCAATAAGTGGTATGGGTGTCATGTCATTATAATTTTCATGCTGTTATGTTATCATGTTGGTTTTCTTTTCAGCAGGGTGGTCATTGTAAATACTGCTATGTGTGGTTGAACACCGAGGAAAATTTCCCCCCAAGAGGAAGGGTTCTATAATAGCCTTGGTGAAAATTCCATGTAATAAAAGTTAATAAACAAAAAATAATGGCCATGGTTGTTGGGACACTTATCCCAAGTTGAATGTTGGGAAAAAAATCCCAATGGGTGTTCATTTTGGTTAATATGGCTAAGGAAATTGGAAAAGGAAATGGAAAAGGCATTTGGGAAGGAAATATGGCATTTTTTACCAATTTATTTATCAAAATAATGGAAATTAGGATAAAAGGGAGGTGAAAGGTCACATGTTGCATGTGAGGAGGAAAATGAAGGAAAATAATGGAAAATGAGGAAAATAGAGGCCTAATTGATAAAAGCAGCTTTTGAGGATCAGTGGGTACCTTTTGGCAGTTCAGTTTTGGAGATCTCTCATTACTCTCTCTCTCTCTCTCTCTCACACACACACTCTTGGACACATAGAGTTTTCTTGGAGAACTTTGGCATTGGGTTAAGAAAGTTAAATAAGACAAGAGGAAGGAGGGAGCAAGAAAGGAAGAGCAGGATCAAGAAACTAAATCAAGATTCTTTGCAGGTACCGATTTGCATGTGTGATTTCCTTGCTATATTTGGCATGCATGATATTTCATGTGGTTATTTTTTTCATGGCATGGTTTTTACCAAGTGTGACACTATTTTCTACCTAGTCTTTCCATTTCTGGATAGTCAGGGTGTGATGGGGTTCTCATGTTCTGGTTGAGCTATATTTCCATATGGATTCAAAGCTAAGTGAGACGGATCTCCGAATTGATAGAAAACATGGCCTAGTAACCCCTGGATTAGATTGTGGGTTGTGGTAAAGGCGAATAGTGTGCTTCCCCGGTGGACCTAGGAATCCTCAATCGGTGAATGGTGGGATATATGGTAAATTTGAGATGTGGTTTTCTCTCCATTTGGCCTAGGAATCTCGGGTTGGGATATATGGTAAATCTTATAGAATGTCTTGGTTTAGGGCCTAGTAATATTTGGATCATACTGTTGATTGTGGTAAAGCCTGAGAGACTAGGAGATAGGAAAATTCATCACGATGTAGGTGGATAAATCTGATGGCATCCATGCTTATTTTTTCCTAATGATCTGGTGGAGATCATGGTAAATCATGTTATGACATGTTTACTATTTTTTCCTAGTGATATGGTGTTGATTACGGTAAAACCCAAATTCTATTGATGAGGGTGAGGTGGTTTAGCCTCGGGATTCTCTTGTTGGTTCTTTCGGTTTGAGTCCCACATTCATGCTTGGAATATCGCATGGGGGTGACTAGATGGAGAGAGATTTTTCTCAACAAATCTATGGTCGAGTGGAATTTGGAAGGCCCATCTCAGGTTGTATTTTTCATTCATTGATAAGATGTTCTCTCCTTGACATCTTATGTGTAAATGTAATAGTTTATATCTGGATCCTATGGTTGATGTATCCTTGATATCTCTGTTGTTATTGTGTTGGTTATAAAAATTTATTATGATAGTGATGATATATGGCTCTCCTCATGTTTTTATTTGTAAATGAATAAGCAATGTATCTATGACCTAATAGATGATAATTCAGCTAAGGATGTAAGGGAACAATTATTCTTAGTGATTCTTAGATAAGTATGAGACCCCTATTCTCAGATTTATTGTTTAAACCTATAGGTTACATATTTGTGACATGTTTGACGAAATTCTTGTCATGCCTAGTAGGGGTCCAGTCAAGTCCTTATTCAAGTACTTTCATTCTCACTATTGTTTCATTTTTTTATTTCATTTCTAAGCTTTTCATTGAGTTCTAGGCAGTGAATTGGGCTCTAGGCCTAAAAAATTGGCTCAAATAATGGGGATGCTGACATAGGTATGTGGGAAACATTCCATGGACGCACACATGCATATACCATGGGAGCCTCCATAGCCTCCTGGATGCACCCATGTCTATATTGTGGGAGTGTCTGGGGGTGGTAAGGCCTAAAACCTTAGTGCGAACCAGGGGCTAGTTACTTGAGTGGTTAGGATGGTTCCTGGGAGTCTTTTTGGTGATGTTGATGGTTTTTATGATGTGTTTAAATCAGCTCCACTTCCTTAAGGACACCTAGGTGTTTGAATCTAATAATAGTAGCCTCTCATCACATTTTCACCTTGCTTGGCCAGTTACTTGGGTAGATATGGGAGGAGGGTGTTATAGGTACACTTTAGGATCCAACGTTCCATTATCTCAAATCAAGAAATCAGGTTCCTGATTTCCTTTTGGTCAAGCCTCTCGTCGATGTTGGATACCAAGCTCACTAAGTCCATGAACTTCCACACCCAAATTTATGACAAAACAAAGGTCATAAAAAGGATGATCATGCACATTTTGTGCATGTAGAACTCAAAACATCCACGCACATGGGATGAAAGCCTCCCCTATGTCCAACATAGCTACAACAGATCTCTCCATATCTCAACTAGCCATAGCCCCTTTCAGATGGGGTTGGGATTCCAATCACTATGTCCACTTTTATGTGGCCATACCATTTGCAGCTACTCAGGAAGATTAATCTCATTTCCAGTGTGAAGATGACAGGGCTAACAACTTCATTGAGTGTAATCAACACATCCACCAAGAGGTCCATGACATATTAGATAGATCCAATGCTAAGTACAAGCAGTGTCATGATTAGCATCGTGTGCCACATAAGTTCCAGGTGGGTGAAAAAGTTTTGTTACATTTGTAGAGGGAGCACCTCGTTGGGCCCCACCGTAAGATTCTCCTGCTCTGATATGGGTCATAAACCATCACCAAGTTTGTAGGGGAAAATTACTTTCAACTCAAAATTCCAGCATTCCTTGGCTTGTACCCATTATTTAATGTGGACCAATTACGACCATAATTTCTCCCATTGTTGGACACATCCAATTTTTTTGAGTAGCTAACACCGACGAAGCTCAACCAAAGCTTCATTGAACAAGCCAAAACTGAAAGGATCATGGACACACATATCAAAAACACTCACCAGTATAGGATACAACTATATCAAGTTGTCAAAGCAGGACAAATCCTTCACCAGGGAAAGTGGTTCACCAGGGACTAGGTTCAAGAAACATTTGCTCACCTCATTGAGGCTCTGCATGCAATGGGGACCATTGGTTCCTAGAGGCAGGGGACTGATCTATGTGGATATTGGTGGCCACCCACTTATTCCACCTAAACCTCCGGTTGGTTTCATCATTTTCCTTGATTATAGAAACATTTACTATTTTTAGTAGTTTTTCTAGTCTTGAACTTCCAGAGCTATTTTGACCCCCTAAACGACATTTTTTGGAGGTATTTATGGGATTTATGCAATTCATGTAGTACTCAAAGAGATATTTCCCATGAGGTATCATATGCACCAAACGAAGATCATATGACCAAGTTATGACCCCAGGAAGTTGGTTGTGCAACTAATCCCAATGAGGCCCACAAAATCTTGGAGTTCCCTCTCCTCGAGTTAAGGTTTTGTTTGTTTAGGGTTTCCCTTTGTTTTTAAATAATAAAAAGGACCTTGATCCCATTCTAAAATAGTTCAGAGGCATGTAGCTGCCACATATTTTCTTATAGATAAGCTACCATCACCCAACCTAGTTTATTTCCATTATTCTTGTAAGCATATTTCAATTCTTTCATATTAATGAAATGAAGATGTATTTATGTTGCATCTCTGTGTTTATGCTCATATTTTTATTTTGGCGTGGTCCTGCATAATTTTGGATCAACATTTCATATCTAGACTACTTCCTATAGAAGTAATGAATATAATGAAGGGAACCCATGTACATTAGTGGATGGAAGTAGATCCTTAGGATAATTAGTCTATCAATGTTTACAATCATATTTATATTAGACCTTGGAGTACAGGAGGCTCTCTATTAATCTAGGGTATTAGTGGTCTAAATTATTTCCAGCTTGTGCACAAGCAAAAATCTACAGCTGAAGGAATAAGCATGGATACTATTTGAGGTGGAAGATAGTTATAATTATTTTTCTTCTTGCCTGAGAAACCAAGATTGGTTATAAGTTTTAGAAAAATGGAAGGGGATGAAAACATTGTAACACCTCATTAGGGGAATTTTGAGGTCTAAAATGGGACTCCTATGGAAATTTAAAAATAATAGTGGAAATAATAAAATAAGATTAGATTACATCATCAAATTTTAGAGGGAAAAAAGAAAAACCTACTTTTTCAACTCGTATTTTAAACTTATCTCCTTATTATTTTATTCAAACTTCGAGTGGGAACACTCATTGGATGCACAATTTGATTCCTCATACAAGGAGTACCCATGTTGCATACTTTCGATGGCCCCTACTACCGGAAAAATGAGAAATACATGAAAAATGTGATTACAATCACGTTTTTCATGTATTTCTAAGGTTTCGTGTAGCACAGTCCATCGAAAGCATGCAACATGGGTACTCCTTGAATGAGGAATTAATTTTTTCATCCAACAAGTAATCCCACTCGAAATTTGAGTGAAACCTTAGGGAGATAAGTTGAAAATACATGTTGAACAAGTTATTTTATTATTTTTTTTACTTTTTCACCCCAAAAATTGTGAATCGTCCCCCATAGTTGACATCATCATCTTGAATCCTATTGGTTCTTATAAAGTTTATTTTGGTTGTACATTTTTCTTAGGAGGCCCATTTTAGACCTCAAAAGTTCTCTAATGAAGACAAATTTGGGAATTGTTATATTCAATGAAGCTATCTCAACATACTTAAAGATAATTACTGTCAAATATTGAATGAAAATATGAAATTCTTACAAAATACATGTAGTCATCTAAATTGTAGTGATCTTGGATGATTAGTGCCAGTAGTGGAAACCCATTTATCGAACTAAGCAAGTGATATGGAAAACATCAATAAAACTTATGTGTCAATAGTATAAATAAGTCTAATACAAAATCGCAGGCTGGTACAGATTCCATGACTGATTAAAATAACCTACAATGGAATTAATGAACTTCCTTATTGGAACAATCTCTTCATGAACGTAGTGGAGCCACAAAAAGGTGTGTTAAAGTGATCAAATAATTGATAAAAATCATAGAAGGAATGATTTCAGAAGTTGGATAATTGATAAATTTCAATAGAATCACCCGATGAAATATTTTTTTAAGAAATCAGTGAAATAAAAGTAAGTTGTGATAAGTTATCATAATATATTGTGATAAAAAAGAGACTATCCTGGGATTTGGTGAAGTAAGTGGTATATAGGAGACTTTAAAAACTAACAGTAGTACCTGAATCACTCCAGGACCTATAATAAGCACAAAAGAACATCATAATAGTGTTGTTGAAACATGAAAGAATATTATTTCTACACCAATTTAGTAAACATATAAAGGGCAAGGCAAGAAATAATTTCAGCATATAGAATTTTTTTGAGAAGAATATGCAACGACTCCTAAAATATAAAACAATAATGTTAACAACCTTTGAATTTCCTGTACCCAATGGGTGCAAGGGGGAAACTCAAGATGGGTGAATTACATACTTGTAATGTTGAATCATAGAAAGATTCAACATTGGTTAAGTATGATCAAAATTGACATAACCAAAAAAAAAATTCTTAATTGAAATAATTGTTAGTGTAATAAGATGAATAGGAATGGATGCAAGTGAGATTCTTTGAGAAATTTAGTAGGAATGTAAAAAAAATAAAATTAATATTAAATTTGTGGTAAAATAGAAAACGTTGTTAGCATATTGGCACAAGTGTTACATGTGCCTATTATCATGTGATGTGTTAACGTGGGCATGCAACATACCACCAGTCAATGGTACCCTAGAGAGGTACCTTAAAAGATCTTTGAATTATTTTACAGATACAAATTAAGTCTCGTTAAATATATGATTAGAAGGAAAATATGCTGACAAATCATTACATCAAGAAAATTAATCTAGGATAGTATTGTGAGGCATCTAATATGTGCTAAGACAAAAAAATGAAATTCTCTGAACCTTGACCTAGAATTTCACACACACTTATGTATTACAGACATGATAAGTTGTGTGTGTTTATATATATATATATATATATATATATATAAGTAAGTTTCATTATGTTAGACATGGCCCTCAGGGATCATTATAATAGAATATGACTACTTACGGGTAGCATGAGATAATAATAATAATAATAATAATAAGAGAGGCTATATGTTGCACCAAATTAACAAGGAAATTTTTGTATGAAACATATATAATAAAAATAAATAAAAATCCTACTAATCAATACCCTTATATTGAGCAAAAGAGGTTATGTGGCCTAGCTCACAGGGATAGAAACGATGTGGTCTCTGAAAATATGTGTGGTAATGTGTAAAGTGTCTAGCAATGTGTTTATGGGAATATATGTGTGTGTGTGTGTGTGTGTGTGTGTGTGTGTGTGTGTGTGTTGTATATGGTGCCATGTATATGTGACAATGTGAATAAGTGAATACGATGGTCATTGGAACTGTACAAGGTACAGATTGGTGCGAAAGTTAACCAAAGACAAGTTGAGTTGATGCTACAATATAAATAGGTAAACATTGATTGGATTTCTTGGAGCAATTCAATGGAATTGCAATTTTTTATGATGTGAAAAAATCAAGTGGAACAAAAAAAAAGTGTGGTCAAGTGGTGTGTCTATTATTATGAAGAGACAACCTAATTTGTGCTGGCTAAGTCAATGTGTAAATGAGTGCAAAAGGAAGAGACCGTATGGCTAAACACAAAAACATATTTTGTGTAACCTTCATCAACAACCTGTAATGCAGATGATAAAGGGATAAAATTTAAGGAATGTTGCAACACAGACTCTTGATTTTTCATAAATGAGAATAACATAGCAACCCAAGGTGAGCATAGTTAAGTCTACTTGGACAAGTAGCCAACAATATAGCTACCATAAACATGGAAGGAAGAGAATATCATCCTAAACTTTATTCATGCATAATTAACGTATGTGAAAAATTTTCTATTAAGATAACAACATAATAGTTCTACTAATATAATAAGACATTAATTACAATTTATATTTCAAAACAAGAATGCTAAATGGTTTCTAAAATATTATTACCATTATGTAAATAGTGCAGATGGAATTGGTACTTCCATGGTTAAATTTATGGTGGAACCACGTGGTGTCATCCTTGTCATTTGGTATCATGAATGGGTGAGTAAAAATGATTCATGGCCATTATAAAAGAGATTACCGATGATGTTGTTAACTCATACTAAATGTGTAACACCCGCTTCCTACATCTACCCAAGTAACTATCCAACTGGGTAACATATGACGAGAGGTTACTATAACAATATTCAACCTCCTATGTGACCTTAAGGAAGTGGAACCAATAGAAAACACAACCTACAGACCTTTTTAAAAAACCACAACACTCGCAGGAGGTAACCCAACGACTCAGACGTCTTACCCCTGGGTCACACTAACAATTTGACCCCGTTTGAGCCATAGCCACAGGTAGAGAACTGCATTCTAGGAGCTAGAATGCTATAGTTGCAGGAATAACACTGCATGCCAGTGGCTGGGGCCACAAAAGCTCAATTTTGTGCGTGCGGCTCCAAAATTTGAGCCACCTTTTTAGGCCTTGAGTCGAGGTCATTGCCCAGAACTTGATGAAACCTTAAGGGAGATAAATAATTATAGGACAATGATACGGCAGAAATCAAATCAACAATAACACGCCCTCCTAGCCATGACATTAATTTTGTCAAAAAATTAACAAACATTCAATCAATAGGTGTAAACAATATAATTAAGCATAGTGATCTCATACTTATCTGAGAATCGCTAAGAAACATTGATCCCCTACATCATACGCTGCAATACAATATATTTGACCTATTAGTGGAATTTTGAGTTCTAAAATGGGTCTCCTAAGAAAAATGCACAACAAAAATAAACTTTATAAGAACTAATAGGATTCAAGATGATGATGTCAACCATGGGCGATGATTCACCATTTTTGGATTAAAAAAGTAAAAATAATAAAACTACTTCTCAACTCATACTTTCAACTTATCTTCCTAAATTTTTACTCAAATTTCGATTGGGAGTACTCGTTGGATGAAAACTTTAATTCCTCATCCAAGGAGTACCCATCTTGCAAACTTTCGATGGACCCTGCTACACAAAAAATGAGAAATACATGAAAAAGCGTGTTTCCAATCACGTTTTTCATGTATTTCTCATTTTTTCGTGTAGCAGGGTCCATTGAAAGTATGCAACATGGGTACTCTAAAATAGGAGTTGGAAAATAATTTTTCCTTTTCTCCCTCTAAAATTTGATGATGTAATCAAATCTTATTTTATTATTTCCACTATTATTTTATAGTTTCCTTAGGAGGCCCATTTTAGACCTCAAAATTGTCCTAATGCATAGATATATTGTGCATCCATTTACAATTAAAACCATGGGGAAATCCATACATCATGAGTGTAAACATACATGCTCATAACTAGCATAATAACAACAGAGATACAATAGACACATCAACAATAAAATACATACATAAACCAGTACCATTGCATACCAAATACCAAAGGAATGAGCTCTTCATTACTGATTGCAAAAACCAACAGGAGATGGGACTTCCACATTACACCCGACCATATATTAGTTGAGCCAAGTCTCTCTTCAGCCAATAAATTCCGTTCCATATTCCAAGCATGAATGTGGGATCTCATCAAGCACATCAATCACAATAAATCTAGGGCTTCCAAAGGCTAAACCACCTCAACCCTCAACCAGTGATTCCACCTCACGATTGAACATAACAACCATCATGGATTTGTCTCTATCCAAGCTACTATAGGGCTCAATAGTGTTTGTTCCAGGTAAGGCTCCAAGACTTGTAACTCAACCCCAGTTGTTTCCGAGCTCTGGAGCATTTTTCCGACCAAGGCTCCAGGGCTAGTAACTCAACCCACCTAGGGCTCTAGAGTGTTTTTCCAACCAAGGCTCCATGACTAGTAACTCAACGTAATAGTTTTATGTCGACCTCCAGAGAATTTTTCCAACCAAGGCTGCAAGAACTAATAACTCAACCCAAAAGCTAAAGGAATCATGAGAACCAACCAGAAACAATTAGTGGAATAAATCCACAACACTATGGATATCTAGGAAATGGTAAGGCTAGGAAAATACACATGCATTCACCATGCATGACAAAACTAGTGAGGAAAACATACTTGTAACTTGGTACCTGTAATCAAATCCCACTATATTTATTGGTCCCAATGTCTTCTTTCGCTTTCCTGACCTTCCTTTGCCTTCTTGCTTTAAATCACCAAGTATCCACACTCTCCAAGAGTGCTCCAATATCCAATAGTATGAGAGAGAGAGAGAGAATAGTGAGAGAGCTCCAAAAATGTTGACTGACAAAAGGTACCAATTTATCTTGACAAGACTTTTTATAAAGGAGGCCTCTATTTTCTTCCTTTTCCATTATTTTCCTTCATTTTCCTTGCATGCAACCTGTGACATTTCATCTCCCTTTTCTCCGAATTTCCATTATTTTCATAAATAAATGTGCAACAATACTTTTTTCCTCTTCAATTCCTTAACCATAGCTTTTTCCAATTTCCTTAGCCATAATAAACCATGTGAGCAGTCACATTAGGATTTTTTTCCCAGCATTTATCTTGGAATACGTGTCCCATCAAGTGTGTCTACTATTTTAACTTTATTACATGGAATTTTCACGAGGGTTGTTACAGAACCCCCCCCGGGTACACCATCCTCTTTGTTAAACCACACATATACCTCAACAACACCATTGAAAAGAAAATATACTACTGATGGAGCTTTATAACATAGTTCGATGCATTATTTACAATGAACACCCTACTGAAATCAAACCAACATGACATCACAAAAACATGACAACTATAATGACATGACACTCATGTTGTGTAACCAGCTCCAAAAATAGAAGAAAAGAGATATCAACGCCTTAGAAATAAGCCACTTCGAGGGGGCAACCTTCAATACATTACATAAATGAAAAGTTCTTGAATGATACAATTTACAAAACCTCCTTTCTATATATAGGAGTCCATGGGGCCATCATGTAATCCTAGTGGGCCACAATGTAATCCTAGCCGACCTAACAATAATAATTTAAGGTCACAATAATAACAAAATGGGGGTTACAAGGGTACAATAATAACAATAAGGGGGTTACACTAACAACAATAAGGGACTATACTAGTAATATAGGGACCTAACATGCCCCTCTCCTTCAAAAAAAGTGATGTCCTCAACGCTTGAGTAGCTCTGGGTGCTTTTGTATAAAATTCTCATCCTCCCATGTAGAATCTTCAGTGGGTAAGTTCTTCCACTTGATGAGATACTCTGAAATTGATCGATTCCGTAGTTGTCGAGTTTTTGTTTCCGTGACCGCTTCCGGTTCCAATATGATTTTTCCTTCCTCATCAAGTTCTGGCAATATTGTTTGAACTGGAAGATTTTCACCTATAACCTTCTTTAAGCATGAAACATGGAAAACTGGATGTACTCGCGAAGAAGCAGGGAGCTCCAATTTGTATGCCATAGTACCAATCTTTTGCAACACCTTGTAAGGACCATAGTACTTTGGCGATAATTTATTATCCTTCTTTGCTTGCTTGGGGGACATTTGTTTGTATGGTTGTAGCCGTAAAAATACCCAATCTCCTACATCAAAACTTCTCTCGCTACGATGTTGATCTGCCTGTTGTTTCATTCGATTTTGTGCCAAATTCAGGTTATCCTTTAAGAGTTGGAGAACTTCTTGCTGGTGCTCGATGTGATCTTCCACTGCTTGAACCTTCGAATTTTCCCTTAAAGATGATGTGATGGATGGTGGATGATATCCATAAAGTGCCATAAATGGGGTCATTTTTGCTGCAGTATGGAAGGAAGTGTTATACCACCATTCGGCGAGAGGTAACCACTTGACCCATTGTGTTTGTTTATCAGATACAAAACAACGAAGATATCCTTCCAAACATTTATTTACTATCTCAGTTTGACCATCAGATTGAGGATGATAAGATGAGCTATGAGCTATTTGAGTACCCAAACAAGAAAATAACTCCGTCCAAAAATTTCCAGTAAAAATGGGATCTCTGTCGCTCACAATAACCCTTGGGCTTCCATGTAGCTTTTGAATTCTGTCCATAAATGTAGTAGCAACTGTACTTGCTTTAAATGGATGAGATAATGCACAAAAGTGTGCACACTTGGTAAGTCTATCAACTACCACCATGATGACACTCTTTCCTTCGGACTTAGGTAAACCTGTGATAAAATCCATTGAAATCTCCTCCCAACGTTGACTTGGAATAGATAAAGGTTGTAGAAGTCCTGGGGTCTTAATTGTTTCCACTTTATTCTGCTGGCAAACCAAACATTCCGCCACAAACTTTCGAATATCAGATTTAAGGCCATCCCAAAAAAATTCTTTCTTCACCCTGTGGTAAGTTTTTAAAAATCCTTAGTGTCCTCCTAAAGGAGAAGTGTGCAATTCCAGAAGAATCTTTTGTTTTAGTTGGGAATTCTTACAAAGATATAAGCGATCTTTGTACCATAAGGAATCATTTTTCCAACTAAATGTATCAGATGTACTAGTATCTTGCTGCAACTTTTGAATGAGTGTCCATACATCTTTGTCCTTCTTCCATTCATATCTTGATTCAGTTATCTAATCTGGTTGGATAATAGAAATGGCACAAAGCAATGCTTCCACCTCTTCATTCTTTCTTGAGAGTGCATCTGCAATAGCGTTAAGCTTTCCTTTTTTGTAGATTATTTCAAAGTCATAACCCAACATCTTTGTGACCTATTTTTGCTCCTCTTCTGAAGATAGTCTTTGCTCCAAAAAGTGTTTAGGACTATCATGATCAATTTTTACCTTGAAGTGTCTTCCCATTAGGTAAGTTCGCCATTTCTTTAGTGCATGCAGTATTGCTAACATCTCCTTCTCATAAATAGGTTTATGTAAATACTTTCCTTTGATTGGACGACTTTCAAAAGCAATGGGTCTTCCTTCCTGCTTTAAAAACGCACCAATTCCATTTCCTGAGGCATCACATTCCACAATAAATGTTTTTGTGAAGTCTGGTGTAGCTAAGACCGGTGCTAGGCACATTGCCTCTTTAAGATGTTCAAAGGCCTTAGTTGCTTCAGGAGTCCATGAAAATGCATATTTCTTCAATAATGTTGTTAGAGGTGCTACTATTCTCCCATAATTATTAACAAACTTGCGATAATATCCTGTTAACCCGAGAAATCCTCGCAGCTTCTTTATGGTTGTAGGGACTTTCCATTCCTTAATGGCTTTAATTTTGTTAGGGTCTACTTTAACACCCTCGTGAGATACAATATGACCCAGATATTCCACCTCTTGTACTCCAAAGAAACATTTGGATGTTTTTGCATATAATTGTTTCTCCTGCAATAGTTTGAGCACCCTGTCAACATGTTGAACATGATCCTTCCAAGACCTCTTGTAGATTAGTATATCATCAAAAAATACTAGCACAAATTTTCTAAGTAAGGGTTTGAAAATGGAATTCATCAACCACTTGAAATGTAGAGGTGCATTATTAAAATTTCACACACTACAAGAAAAAAGCACATTGGTGAGGGTCATGCTTGTGACGGACCTTTAAGGTCCGTCACCAATGTCACATATGGTGACGGTCATTAAAAAACCGTCACTGTAAGTGTATATAGTGATGGTCCTTTATGGTCCGTCACCAAAGACATTTTCAATGACATTTTTGGTGAGGGTCGTTAAAGGCCCATCACTAATTCTCTCTTTGGTGACACTTCTAGTGACGAACTTTTAATGACCCTCACCAATGCTCTTTTTGTTACTTTTTGTGACGGTAAAAAAATGTCTGTCATCATTGATCATTAAAAAACCGTCACTGTAAGTGTATATAGTGATGGTCCTTTATGGTCCGTCACCAAAGACATTTTGAATGACACTTTTGGTGAGGGTCGTTAAAGGCCCATCCCTAATTCTCTCTTTGGTGACACTTCTAGTGACGAAGTTTTAATGACCCTCGCCAATGCTCGTTTTGTTACTTTTGGTGACGGTCAAAAAATGGCCGTCGTCATTGATCATTCAAATGAGTTTTTGATGATGCTATGTGCCTGTTAATATATTTTTTTGTCAAAAGTTAACGATTTAATACCATTATTATGGAGTATTTTTTATAATATGTCCAAAGCCATAGTGGTTAGGGTCAGTGAATTTTTTAGAAGTAATTAGTGTGTATCATTTCCCTCAAGTAATAACTAGTCAAATAGAGATTTTCTATGAGTCAACAAATGATTCATATATTTTAAGTTTATTATCTAGAAAATTCCCTTTAGATAAAGTTCCACTATTGTGTGTAGGAAATATATTGTTTAATACATAATCAAGCTTTGACAATTCTATTAATGAGAAATACCTAACGATCCTCACCAATCTGGGCATGCATTAAATTAATGCTTTTACACACACTAACATTTCTTAGCACCCCACATGTATTGGAACATATTTGTACCTAGAACATCTTGTGATGACACTTATGCCCAAGCACATGGTGACATGCGCTAGCGCAACATCGAACTCTGCTAACATGTGTCGGCATGCTGCATATAGTCCCTAGCATGCCCTGGAACACCTTGGTTGAATGCATTGACATACATTAGCACTTGGCACACAATGCCACTTGGCATGTATTGGGACCTATTATTAGTGTGCCTAGCATGCCCCTTTTCAAAAAGATAAAGTCCTCACTTATTAACCCTCTTATTGGTTCTTCCTTTTGTTGCCTTGACACATATTGACATACCCTGGCACCCTGCGCCACATCCTTAGCACCTAGCATGTATTGGCATATCTTGGCACCATTAATTGGCACATGATATAATTAGCACACCCTAGAACTCCCAAGCACACTTTGGGAATTCTTGACATGCCTTGATATTCCCTAGCATGCCTTACCAATGCTTAGCATACCTTGTCAGTCCCTCCTTGGCATGACAACTAACACTCATTAACACTAGTCTCTAGCGCACGTTCCTCATATTCATTAACTTTCATGAATTTTTACTTAGTGCTCCCTTAATGTTTTTTCCTAGTAATCCTTAACACTCATGAACATGCATTATCACTCTCTAGCACACTTTAGCACTCTTCAACATTTCCTTCCACTTCATAACATGCATAACACTAGTTCTTGACACATATTGGCGCTTGGCACGTGTTGGTGCTTGGAAAGTCTTAGCATGTGTGGAATACGTTGAGATGCCTTGGTATGATTTGGCATGGTTTAATATTAAATTTATTTGTGATTATTAGTTGTTGGAAAGTAGATGAGAAGCAACAAAGGAATACTTGGCACTTATAATGCACTAAGATTTTGCACTTGGCACCTATTGTTGCCTAGTGTTGGTGTGCCTAGCATGCCCCTCTTGGAAAAGGTAAATTGATGACTTATTAACCCTCTTATGTGTTCATTTCCTTGTAGTTTAACTTTTTTCTCCCTTTGCTGTCTTGAAATTCCCGACATGCACATTGACACACCCTTGCACATCTTGGCATGCCTTATCACTTGGCACATATTAGCATGTTTGACATGTATTCCCACTATCCGGCACATCAAGGGGGTGAAGAGAGATGTAGTCCTAAAGTAGGTCGAGTACGAGGGCGAGTAAGGGTTGCTAAAGGGAGGTCATGATCATCCTCCAAGAGCAAGATCATCATGTGAGTGTTCAGAAGAATGTTGCATACCTTAAGGGTCGGTTTGCGCTAGGAAGTAGGATGGCATATTGTTGGTTCTCTTCTGGCAAATCGAGCTTAAGAGAGGTTTCTCATGAGAATCTGGGCATGTGATTTCAATGCTGTCTTTGTGTGAAGGCTACATCAAATTCTGAAATGTTGAAATTTGCAACAAGAAACAGTGAGATTGGAAACCAGAAAGGACAAAAAAAAATGCACCCACACTGGTGAGGAATTTTGATGCACCAGGAGTGAGGAATGTGGGGCGTCTAATTTATTTTTCTCTTAAATAATTTGGACAATAAATTGTAATTTCATCTCATAACAACTTGTGTTAGTTAATTAAGTCATGATGACCGAGTTAGCTCAAGAAATTCAAGTACTTGAGGGTCTAGGATGAGGCATCTAGAGGGATTCTAATATTTTTTGGGTCCAGTTGAAATTGATGCATTAGTGGGGTGCAAGTGTAATTAACTCAATTAAATGCGTTAAAATCAGTTTAACTGGTTCTAACTAAGTTATGAGCTAGCGAGAGGCTCAGTGAGTTAAATTAGATTTAATTCACAATGAGTGATCAATCATATAACTGATAATTCGCTATTAATATTTGTATGCATGTCAGTTTCGAGGAATACGCAGTTGAGACAGAGGTTAAAGGGAACATAACTATCAGTTGTATTCAGAGAAAATTTCCCATGTGAAATTATAAAGTCATTGGGATTCCATAATGGGTTGTGCAATCAAGGAAGATTGATTTTCCTAATTAATAAGCAGTTAATTCCCTAGCTAGGATTGTATGAGCAAGGCAGGCTGAAGTAAGGATCAGAATTGGCCAAGTACTAGATCGAGTTTTCCTAGATCAACGGGAGACAATTGACAGAGTGCTGGAGAATCTCATGAGAGATTAGGCATTAATGTATTGTTTCATGATTCCTTGACTTAATACACAATAGAGATAGAGGGCCTTTGAGCAATTTCTTTCCCCAAATACATCATGTTGTTGTGCGATTGATAATTGATTTCTCTTACTTATATGTGATTGTGCGATCATGTTTTGTTTCCACAAATTGTAGGAAGGATTCAATATCTTGTTTTAGTAGATTACAAGATTAGATTGAATCTCGTTGGTTAGATTTTCTACATGGTATTAGAGCAGAAATTTTTTGGGCGGCGAGTTTTCATAGAATATTTGAATATTTTGGTGTAAAATTTTCAAAACCAAATAGGCTATTTGGATTCCTTTCAAAAATCTACCGAAATAGAAAAAAAAAATCGGTCGAATCGGAGCTCGGATGAGGGAGATATCATCGATTTAAAATCAACTCTTTTTTAGAAACCTTTTGTAACGTCGGGACAATTACACTGTGCGCGAGTCAAGAACCTATATGTAATTGAGGTACCAGATGCATGCAAAGCTTTGAGGAGAAAGGAAGAATTTAGAGACTTGGTGGTTTAGAGGGAGCATAAATTACCTCTCAACATGCATCCTCATGAGAAGCAGTCTCAGAAGGTTGTGGAGTAGCTGCCACAATTTGAGAAGCAGAGAGGAGACTGAGTGGAAGCGTCTAGTACTCAAATAGAGACCTTCACGAGGGGGAAATTTCGAGCTATATGGGAAGAGGGAGAAGTCATACCTCGAGGTGTAAGGTGGGGTTATGTGTAGACATAATCCCAAGATAAGAAATTTGGGCAAGGTCCATTGAGATGGCATGTCTCATGGATCGAACCTGGCTACAAGGAGCCCACAGTACAGCAGTAGTAGGAAGGATCAGTTAGATTGATGTAGTCAAATGTCAGCAAGACAGAAATCATAATGACAGATGTCAAATACCCATTTAAAATTAGAGTTAGGATAGATTCAAAGGGCACCATGCAATAGTGTCACAGCACACAGAATCCATTGATTGTACAGAGCGTAGCTAGCAAAGAATGTGAAGATTCCGATGACAGAAAAATATAACGAAAGAATTTGTTCGGAGGCTATTCAGTTTTAGGACTTGCAGGTGCAAACAACACTAGAGAAGTGTAGCATGCAGAACATTCCAAAAGTACCGAATGGAGATAGATTGAATTACTTTCTTGTTGAGAGGGAGTATTGAAATTTGCAACAAGAAATAATGAAATTGGAAACTAGAAAGGACAAAAAAAAATGCACCCACACTAGTGAGGAATTTTGATGTACCAAGAGTGAGGAATGTGAGGCGTCTAATTTATTTTTCCCTTAAATAAATTGGACAATAAATTGTAATTTCATCTCATAACAACTTGTGTCAGTTAACTAAGTCATGATGATTGAGTTAGCGTAGAAGAAGGTGGGTTGTGACCCTTAGAGAGGTTTATTTATGCAATAAAGACCACAGATTTGGAAGATGGTTTGCAGATTCAGTATCTGTGGAGACAACAGATCCAAAGGAGGGTGGAACCTGAGCAGAAGATTGAGCATGCAGAAGAAATGTGCCATATGAAGAATGGATTGACATGCAGAGGAGTTTATTTTGGTGGACTTTCCATAGAGTTTTAGACAAAGATCTGAAGAAACCTATAAAAAATTAGTGAATGGACTGTTAGTGGTTGATTTGTGACCCTAGTTCAGTCATCTACAGATTGTTAGAAGTATGACATGAGGAGTAGTTCATATTTGTTCATAGATTGGACAACAAAGATCAAATTGTCAATACACAAGAACAATGATCTTGAGAGGACTCAAACCATTGTTAGGTGGCAGATTTGAAGAGCCCTAGATGAAGACAATATTGTGGGCCCCAGATCAGTAAAAGGAATTGAATGTGGTTGGGAAGATTGATGGTAGGCCAAGTACAGTTGGAGGGTTTTTAGGTTACTATCAAAGAAGAGCCCTGACTCTTGTTCTGGTGAATGACAACAAAATTGGTAGAAGGGCAGGTGTATAGGGCCTAAGGATTTGCAGACTTTGAAGGACTAAAGTAATAGTCAAGTGGGCCAACCAACTAGCCCTAGTTCACTATATTGTAGAGGATTGATTCAGTAAGAAGAAGGGCAGCCTCCATAGCCCTGGACATCTCATCTTGGAGCTGTAGTATGGCAAAAGTGGGCATACCAAAGAGTTGTTCACAAATGGAATTGTGAACAACATGTTACCACTCCTAGTTAACATTCCTTGCACGCGTTGGCACATCCTGACCGCATGCCTCCCTAACACTCTAGCATTCGTTAGCATTGTTGCTAACACGTCTAAAATTATCTCTATTCTACTAGGGTCGGAATATATCTTTTATAATAGAAGGACCAAGGGTCTTGTTTTATTACTACAAGCGTAGAAAATGTCGAGATTAGGAAAATCTCAATTCTGAGCACAAATATGAATGTAAGCCAATATGATCGAGGTTATTGTGATTAGCTGAATTACGATACAAGCTAATAACAACCTGACTCTCCATGATGATGATCTAAGTTACCTTTGATGAAAAATCAAGGAAGAAGCATAAATTTTAGATTTTTTTTTTGTCTACTGAAGGAAGAATAACATAGACCAAGCCTCATAAATCCAAAAAAATCTTACTTGATGGAGTTAAAATAAGCACTAATATGAAATTTTGGAAAAGGTAACACATGAGACGTGGTATGTTGGGTCACCACTTTAGTGGGAGACACTTTGAATAGGAACCCCCTTTTGGGGGATTGTTGTGTCTCCCTTGCAGGTGCTTCCTCTCTATGAAATTTTGATGATTTTTCGCCTAAGTTTCTTGCTAGTTCGGTTTTGTTAGTTGGAAATTAGTTGGAATGTTGTGAAGAGTCACAACCACATTTTTTCAATGGTGATGGAAATTGGTTGTGTGTGCAAAGAGTGTGACTCTATAATGAGCTAGAAGTTGGGTTCACCTCAAAATTGGTCATGGGTCAATTATAGGGTGGTCGATTGTTAGTTTTTTTGGTTTTCACACCTGGTAACACATGAGTATTATGTTGGATCAAGAACACCTTAGTGGGAGGAAATTTGAACGAAAACTTGTTTTGGGGATCGATGCGGCTCCCTCGTAGGGGCTTTGCCTTTGTATGGTTTCGAGGATGTTGGATCCATGGTGGATGGGTGGAATTGTTAGTTTGTGTGAAGGGTAATGCAATATAAGATTAGTTTTTCAGACCCATTTGAAGATTGACTAAGGGCCATTTGTAGGGTGATCAACTCCTATTTTGAATATACTAGGCCCAAGTCTCTTTGATTAATGGGGAACTTGATAGGGTGACTAACCTATCAAAGCAAGACCATGCGACACCGTTGATGAGTCAAGTTGTTTGGGAATGTAACCCTAATTGGGTGGTGTTGTACTATACAACAACCCTCCCTTTTTCTAAATTTTAGAAATAAAATTTAGAAATAGGGTCCCTTTCTTTTTTAGAAATAAAACACTTAGAAATAAAATTTATTGTTTTGAAAAATTTCATATTCAACATTCAAAAAACTTATGGTCCGATCTAATATACAAGGCCTTATCATAAAAAACATATCAAAGTTAAAAGTTCAATCGCAATCGGAGAATCGAAGATAACCCTCAAAAGAAATTTCATATGCCCATTTCAAATCTTCCGATGCGATTAGTCCAATCGGAAAATTTTAAATCGCTAAGAGTTTAAAACAGTTCAATATAACTTCCGATGCGATGCGGTCAATCGCAATCGATTAATCGGGACAATCTTTAAGAAACTCTTTACGCTTATTCGAAATTTCCCGATCCGATGCGCATTTGATAATAAACGCCTTTAAAAGAAAATCGAACATTTGTTTAAAAAATATGGTAGACCTCACCATTAGAGATCGGAAAGATCTGCAATCGCAATCGATCAATCGGGATAAACGTATTGTGATACTCATTTGCCATTTGAAAACTTCCGATGCGATTCATCTATTTTGCATACGAAGATTTTTGTTGAATATATTAATATATCACAAGCGCCAAATCTTTATTGGTACGAAGGCATTCAATAACGAATCAAATGAATATGGTTTATGATTTGGTGTTAAATACTTAAGGGTGACCCAAAAGGAGCATTTATGCAATATACGAAACAAATAAATGAAAACCATAAATTCATAAATCATTCCGTTTGAGTGGCTTGTTGATCACGACTGAGAGTTTATTGTCTTGCAGAGCCAAAGAACACCAAGTTCTTTCATTCACAGACAAAGGGAAGTGGTAGCAGACGTATAAATGTCAAAGAGAGGAAGAAGAAATAAGACTGTTCTACCAGTGAAGTTTGCCGAGACTCCTACAGTCTCAAAAGAAAAGCCCATAAAGCTAAGGCTAGTCACAGATACATCATGCCAAGGTCTTGGGAAAATGACATGGGACACAGTCTACAACCTATTGGAAAAAGAAGGCCACAAGGTCACAGTGGAGAAGGCATCAGTTCCAGACGAGGATAGCTCGGATTCCGACTCTGACATCAATGAAAGAACACTTGCAAATTCATTTCTGCATCGAATTGCAGCCAGAGCGAGCATCATGCCTTACTATGATGTAGTTCAATGGGTTATTGACAGTGTAAAGATACAAGATAGAATGTTTGTTTCAGCATCTGGAGTGCCTTTCGGCTCGTTTAAAGCAGAAGACTTGAAAGCAATGTACCACCTTCCAGACCCACATAAGGTGTATAACAAGGAATTTATCAAAGAATTTGCTGATGATAACAAAGTCCAATCCGACCCTATCAGAAATTGGAGAAAAAACCCAGAGAAGCACCGAAATGAAGCATCCGGTATGTATTTTGTAGATTCCCTTCAACCTCCATATTCCTATGCAGCTGCCATGATGTGTAGGTTATTTGGCAATGATAATTCAGCTAGGTTTTCTATACAAATGGTCCCATTAATCCTAGCTGCTGTGAATTCCGACATTATGGATTGGGCTGTTATTCTTTTTGATAGAATGGCCAATAGGATCCTTGAATACAGACAAGAAAAAACTGCTGGAAATTCTACCCCCTTTTTCTTTTGTGCCTATATTCTTGATGCTATTTGTTTCAATTCCGAATTTCCCTTATTTGGATGGAAATGGACTCCCAATACCCCCCTTCCAATCCATATTTATCATAAATTGCTTTGGAAGATTCATTTCCAAGCTAATGTATATAGAATCTGTCATGGTTTCCTCATTCCCGTTTTCCAAACCATTTTTAATCGCTTTCCTCCTAGGATTTCTGATAAAGCTAAAGCCGACCTGTCTGCAATCGGAGATTGGTTTGGGGAGGAAAAATTTACTTACATCAGGGTTTTTAGTAGTATAGTGGAGCCGCATGTTCTTCCGCTTTTTGTTCCAGACAAACTTCTCGCTCAAGAAGTTTCTTATCAATTGACAATTGAAGGTATATCCAGGTCTTTGAACAACAGTAAGAAGAAAATGTGGCCTCAATTCCCACACAATTGTGGTCATTTCACTCTAAATGATTTCAAGCATGCAGAAAAGGAAGTCTTCAAGATAAGAGGTTGTAAATTTGCAACCATTCCTGGAAGACAATATGATCCAAAAAAGATAGCATTCGATGTCACTGCTTCAGTTTCAATTGCTCGTTTCAAGCATGAACCAGATATGTTTGATGATTTGTTTGTTTCATTAGATAATTTTCCTCAGATTTTTGACTTGGTCAAGTATGAATTTCAACAGGAGGAAATAAATAAATTTCTCTTATTTAGAAGCCAAAGATTGTTGAGAGTACCTCTAGACCAGCTGAGAACTCAAATCCAAAAATCAGAGACAGAAGGTACATCCGGCCAAACGCTAGTAGAAACATCTACCAGCAAAATCATTACACAATCGGCTGTCAACCAGCCGATTGTACATACTCAAAAAGTGGTCACTATTGACAAACCTGATGCCCCAAAGGGAAATACTGCTCAAATGACAGACAAATGCACAAATATCAATGATCATGTGCATAATCAAAAGGATGGATCGGATGATAAAAGCACTAAGCAGAGCATAGATAAAGAGAAAGGAAAAGAAATAACTAAGGAGATTATGGTTTCCACTAATCTTGATATTTCTTCTCAGCTATTAAATCAATATGATCAGTTTGCTCAACATCTTGGATTGCAGGATAAAGGTAAAGAAAAAATAGAGCAGGATGTTGAAATCATTCCTGAACATCCTACAGGGCATATTGTATTAAAAGGTGAGGAGATCCCTCCTTTGGATGTATTTTACAGCCCTAAACATAAGGCTGTTGTCAAAAGACAAAGAAAGAAAAGAAAAACAGAACAGGGTATATTTTCGACTCCATCAGAGGAGTTGATGAATATTGTTTATAAGAACAATGAAATGAATCCATTTGAAGACCTTACGAAATTGTCCCAGTATACAGGAGCTTATAGTGCTGCAACAGTGGATAAAGTTGTAGAAGTTTCTCAACTAATAACACAGAAAGATCTTCACATAGCTTCACTGGAAGAACAAGCTAAGGAGAATCAGCAACTGATCAGCCAATTGCAACAACAACTACAGGATCAGACATTCAGGTCTAAAGAATTGGAGAAACAGCTTGCCGAAGAGAAGAAGAAGGTTGATGAAAAGCTTTTAGGCAAACAAAAGCAACTAAATGAAGAAATTTCTAAGTTACAGAGTCTGTTACAAAATGAGGAAAAGGCAAAAATGATTCAAGAAAAGGAATTCCAAGCAACTTTGGATAAGTTTAAAGATTATCCAAAGTTAAATGAATTCAAATCGGAAGCCCTTGAAGCTAATAAATTATTGACTCAGCAGTTAATTGAATTTTGCTCAAAACTGTCACAAGCAGAACCCTTTTGTGAGATTACTTCATCTTTGATCCAAACTATCATAACTCTTAGACAAGAAATAGATGATGTCGATGAAAAGATTTCTGAGTTTCTCAACTGGCAGGATACAGAAAAGGGAAAAGAAGCAAATCTTCCTAGGATAGAGGAAAAACACAAAGAAATCTTGTTTGCAGAATGGGAACATCAATTAATGAAATCTGATAGAGCAATATCAAGGGCCAGAAATATAATGAATAATCTCACGCAATTCATAAATGACAGCTTATATTCAATTAATCTCATTTCAGACTGTGTTCCTGGCATTTTGCCAAAGATAAAAGAAACTGAAGACAGGTGGAGAGAAGAAATGGAAAGAAAAAGTCAACAAATCGGCAAACTTCAAACTATATCCTGGGATAGTATGTGGACTCATGTGATCAAGCCAAACAATCAACAGACAGCTATCAAACTTCTATCAAACGCTGTCGATTGTCTAATTCCAGAATTTTCTGATGCCACCTATGCTGGACAGTTACATACTGAGATGAGTCATCCACCAAGACTCCGAGATATGTTGAACATTTGCAACTTGGCTTCATCAAGCGAAGGAGAAAAACAATGAATCAGTTTTATTCAAAATAGCATTTCAGTTTTAATTTGATAGATTGTAGCAGTAGTATTAGGATTTTGTTATGTAATTTATTATTTAAATCCCTCTCATGCATTTAGAGAGGGATCAGAAGTTGTAATATTTTTGGGATTTGGAGCTAACATTTCTGTACTTCATTCCTTATTATATTTATATGAAAGATCACATCTGGTGATTTTGTGCTTAAATTATCTTTGAAGTGTTGCATTTTTGTGCCTTTGGATTTAATTTTACATCGGAGTTACTAGGTCAGAGTATCACATTTCGTTTGACAGTCTGCAAGATGAATGAGGTATTTTTATCTGTTCATTGTTGATTTTCTCTGTTATATGGTATTCATTTAAAGAATTTGCTATCATTTATATATTTGATTTACATAATATTTCCTTTTTATATTATCATTTCTGAGTATAATTGGAATATTATCATTTATAGACATATATGAATGGTATATGATGATGAATGCAATATGCTAATATAACTTTGTTTAATTTATTAAACAGAGTTATCTTTATTCGTTTCTGCATATTTCAATTTAGTTAATAATACATTTCCATGGTTATTATTAGATTGAAACAATCTTAAGTTGTATTCACATATAATCACCCGGGTTAAAATTAGAATTTCTTTATCAGCATTTAGTTTAGATTAGATAGTTTTATTTTCTGATAATTTAGTCCCATTTTCACCCATTCAATTCAATCCACTTAGTTATAAGGAAACTGGTCCTTTAAATCCAGTCGGAGCCACCATCCCAAACGGAAAAGGAGCTGTCTTAAGGTCCCGACCGGGTGGTTTTCCCCCAATGTTTGAAGCAGAGATTTTCTAGGTTTCAACATTTTTGGCGCTAGAAGGAGGGCCTTCAACTGTGAATGGCAAGCAAACCCAAATCTACAAACCATTCTAAGAGTAATTCTCCCTCCACATCACCTCATACTTCCCAATTGCCTGCTGATTCCTCAGCATCCAAGCAAGAAGAAGAGGTATCCACTATCACTGCACAAATCCACCATACTTCAGAACAATTAAGTCTTGAATCTCCTGAAGTTCAGTCTCTCATCCAGAAACTTCAGAGTTTCTCGATTTCCCCACAGAAATCTGAGCTATCTCAAAGCAGTGAGACTTCGCAATTCAATCTACCTCACCCTCTTACTAGACTTCAGAGTGAGAAGCTCGGTATTGAACCTCCTGAATTTCCTTTACCTAAAAGGAAAAGGGCAAAGAAAAATACTGAAGATTCTGACAGTGAAGCACTTTCATCCACATCTTCCATCTCATCTTCCCCAGTGCGAAGTCAACCATCCACTCCCTCATTACATATCGTTGTTCACCAGGAATTGGGAACTTCAACATCTCAACGTGCTCACTCCCCAATATCAATTCCTTCCCAGACATCTGGAATCTCAACAGCAGTATCATCCACCACTGGTATTACAATGGCAGATCCATGGACCAGACCTGGTGCAGTCAATATGCCCGCACCATTACATGCATTACCTGATGCTCCTGAAAAATGGCTACCCAAGTTTAATCCAAAAAATGGAACCCAAGCCGAGGAACATATCAATAACTTCATGTTAGCAGTTAATTTGAAGGGAGTGACTGAGCAAGATGTCGTTGTTAGGATTTTTCCTTATACATTGCAAGGATCAGCAGGATCCTGGTATTTTTCCCTGCCTTCTGATTCTATTACCAGTTGGGACATTTGCCAAGAACAGTTTCTCACTAAGTATGGATACGATAGATCTTTAGCTACACTAATAAATGATCTCTCCAATCTTAGGATAGAGCATAGGGAACCCATTAAAGAATTTAATGCTCGTTTCAATAAACTTTTGAATAAAATCCCAACGACTTCCAAACCAAGTGAATAAATCAGAAGTGAGTGGTATATTACTGCCCTACCTGCCAATATAGCTATTTTTGTAGACAGGGCCGCAAAACCAACACTTGCTGAAAACATGAAAGAAGCACTTGCTGTGGAAAAACGTATTAATGCTCTAGAAAAGAAAGCAGCTCTTGAGGAAAGAAAAACCAAAAAAGTTTCATTCAAAGAAGACTCAAAGAAGAAAATCTCGAAAGATCCATATGATATGGAAGGCCTCCAAAAGGTCCTCAAGACTATGTCAAATGAAATGATTGAAATCAAGAAACAAGTAGCTGAAACTTCAACCAAAAGGCCCTTTAAGAATTATAAGAAAACCGAATCAAAACCACCAAATATCGTATCTTATGCAGATTCAGATCAAGAAGAGGAAACAATCTCACTAACTGATAATGAAGAGGAAATTGTTGAATGTCATGGCATGTGGGATTTCATACTGCCCAACTCCGATACAGATAATGATGAAGAAGCTTTACCTATCTCTACTAGGAGTAAAGGTACTTCCGAACCTGTTCAGACAACTTCAAAGAAACGGAGTGCAGGTGCTGCTACAACAAAAGAAAAAGTACCTACAAAGAAATCACCCGCAGCAGTTCCCCAAAACCCACCTTCAACTTCAAATACTCTTTCAACATCCAAAACATTAGTAGTGTCCGATTCAATGGATTACAATATTGTTGATGATATGAAGAAAACTAAGGCAAACATTACTATGTTTGAACTTAGCAAATTAAAACATCAGCAGAAATTGCTTCTCAAAGAATTGAATGTCGTTCCCTGTTCACCTCTTCCCAGTGCTAAAGCTGCAAATGATTCTGGTCAACCACCTTCTGGTATGATAGAAGCTACTGATTCAGTCCTGATTGGGGATAGATCAAATTCTCACACTCCACCCTTCCTTTTGACTTTTGAAATCTACAACAAAAACCTACACAATTGTTTGATTGACTCAGGGGCATCATCCAATATAATGCCAGCTTCAGTTTGTTCTAAACTGAACATAGAACCCCAAAAGTCTTCCATACACATTGTACAGTTAGACAGAAGCAAGGTCCAGGTTTTAGGAGAGATTAACTCCGTAACTATTAGGTTAGCAGCTGATCCACGGGTAGTTCAACGAATTGATATCTTAATAGCTGATATACCTGAATTTTATGGGTTGATTTTAAGTAGAGATTGGTCTGAAAAGCTCCACGGATATATTTCTACCGATTGGTCTCACATGTGGTTACCTTATGAAGGAAAGCCAAATCAAATAAAAATCAATCGAGAGAAACACATGACCCATACTGTAACAGATTTTGAACAGGAAAATCAACCAATTGCATTTAATAACAACATCTTGGGAAATTATTCATCAGATTCATTTTTTGGAAATCTCACTGCCCAACCATCCCCTTTCTCAGTAAACAGTTTAACATCACAGATTGAAAACTATTCACAAACTGATAGGTCAAGATGTTTTAATGATACTGGGGAAATTGTAAATAATATTGTTAATACTTCTTTATTTTGGTCTTTATATTTTGACGGTTCTAAATCTAATGAAGGTTCAGGAGCAGGGTGTATCTTGGTTAGCCCGCAAGGTGAAAAAACAATGCTGTCCTGTAGGTTAGAATTTGAATGCACAAACAATACAGCCGAGTATGAAGCTTTAATCCAAGGTCTGTATAAAGCAATTGGCCTTAAAGTGCAATATTTGAAAGTATTCGGCGATTCTGAAATTATTGTCAAACAGGTGAGAAATACAATTCACTGTCTTTCAAATCACCTCAAACATTATCAATCACTGGTTCAAGAACTCACCACACACTTTTCTGCATTCAATATTTCTTCCATCCCTAGGTCTCAAAATTCAGCAGCAGACTTGCTAGCCAATGTTGCTTCCAGACTCATACCTTCTGAAGATTTTAGCCCAGATAGATTTTCAATAGAATTACTCTTTAGACCATCTGTCCCAGACAATGTCACAAATTGGAGAGTTTTTTACTATGATCAAGATATCTTGAATTTCATGACTTCAGAAAAATCATATGATGATCAAATTATTGACGAAGAAGAGCACGATTTACAAATTTCTTCAAAAGGTAATGAAAATCCCATTCCGAAATCTGTTGTTAGATTGGAGGACTTGTATGATATTAAAGACAGATTCAAGAAAGTCACTAATACCAAGCTTCAAAGTTCTACTTTGAAATTTGAATTAGTGAATCTTGGTTCTGATTCAAAACCTCAAAATGTTAATTTAGGACTTAATTTAACATCAGAGGAAAGTGATGCCTTCATTAAACTATTGAACAAATACAAAAATGTTTTCGCTTGGAATTATGATGATTTAAAAACATATGATACTTCAGTTATTCAGCACACAATTCCAATGCTTCCCGATATTAAACTTGTTCAACAGAAGCTAAGGAAAATTCATCCAAATCTTGAAGATCAAATCAAATCAGAACTTAATAAACTTTTGAAAGCCAAAATCATTTTTCCTGTCAGGCAGTCCAATTGGGTTTCCAATATGGTACCTGTAAGGAAGAAAAATGGTGATATAAGAATCTGTATTGATTTCAGAAATTTAAACAAGGCATGTTTGAAAGACAATTTCCCATTGCCAACCATGGAGCAGATACTTCAAAAAGTAGATGGTTCTGAACTTATGTCCTTTCTTGATGGATTTTCAGGCTATAATCAAGTCTTGGTTCATCCAGATGACAGATTGAAAACAACTTTCAGAACGAAATGGGGGACTTATGCTTATCAAAAAATGCCTTTTGGATTAATAAATGCAGGAGCAACTTTCCAAAGAGCCATGGACATAGCATTTAAAGGTTTGATCAATAAAGCAGTGGTTGTTTATCTCGATGATATAACAGTATTCTCAAAAAACAGAACCAATCATCTACATGATCTAAAACAAATATTTGAAAGATGTAGAAGGTTTGGTATTTCATTAAATCCGAAAAAATCTTTCTTTGCTTTGGATGAAGGAAAACTTTTAGGATTTGTTGTGTCAAAAGATGGTATATACATTGATCCAGACAGAGTTAAAGAGATCTTTGATATTTCTTTACCTCATAACAAAAAATCCATGCAATCATTTCTTGGACAGATCAATTTTGTAAAAAGATTCATTCCTGATTTTTCTTTAATTGTTTTACCTATGCAAAATATGATCAAGAAGAATTTAGTATTCAAATGGGGGCATAAAGAGAAAGAAGCCTTTGAGGCAATCAAACAGGCAATCATTAATGCACCAGCATTAAGTACTCCGGATTTTTCTAAAGATTTTATTTTGTATACTTTAGCCACAGAGACATCTTATGCAGCTGTTTTAACACAACTCAATGATCAGAAAATTGAAGCACTAATTTCATTCTTTAGTTCAAATCTGCAAGGAGCTGAACTGAATTATTCCGATGTTGAAAAACAAGCCTTTGCTGTGTTCAAATCAATCAAGCATTTCAGACCTTTTCTCTTGAAAACTCATACAAAAATCATTGTCCCATTCTCAGCAGTGAGGCAATTATTAATTCAGAGAGAAGTAGGAGAAAAACGAGCTAACTGGGTAACAGCCTTACAAGAATATGATGTTGATATTAAACCAGCTAAGATTTTTAGAGGACAAGGTTTTTGCAGATTATTAGCAGGAGCTCATAACATACCAGAGAATGATCATTCAAATCAAGATATTCAAGTAAATCAGATAAGTGTTACGGATTCTGAGTCTCAGTATTCTGATCTCATCTATTACTTGAAAAATGGGTATGCTCCTTCTGATCTCAGTTATAAGAAAAACGTGCTTTAAGATTAAAATCTGTTAAATATGAGATCATTGATAATGTGTTATTTAGAAGAAATTATGATTCAATTTTGTTGAGATGTCTTGAAAAGACTGAGGCTGAAAAGGTTTTGCAGGAGTTGCATGATGGACCAGCAAGAGGTCATTTTGGAGGTGATACCACAGCTCACAAAATAATTCATGCTGGCTATTATTGGCCTACCCTTTTTAAAGATACACATGAATATGTAAGAAAGTGCAGAATATGCCAAACTGCAAGTGGAAGACAAAGGAAACCAGCTTTTCCTTTGCAACCAGTAAATATTGAGAAACCATTTGAACAATGGGGACTTGACATTATTGGTGAGATAGTACCTCATTCTTCCAAGAAGCACAAGTACATTCTTACTGCAACCGATTATTTTACAAAATGGGTAGAGGCAATCCCTTTGAAGGTAGCCAATTCTTATGCAATTATTGATTTCATAGATCAATTTATCATAACCAGGTTTGGTGTACCTCAAGCTCTTGTCTTTGATAATGCATCTTATTTCTCAGGAAACAGTTTAATAGATAAAAGGTGAGGAGATCCCTCCTTTGGATGTATTTTACAGCCCTAAACATAAGGCTGTTGTCAAAAGACAAAGAAAGAAAAGAAAAACAGAAAAGGGTATATTTTCTACTCCATCAGATGAGTTTATGAATATTGTTTATAAGAACAATGAAATGAATCCATTTGAAGACCTTACGAAATTGTCCCAGTATACAGGAGCTTATAGTGCTGCAACAGTGGATAAAGTTGTAGAAGTTTCTCAACTAATAACTCGGAAAGATCTTCACATAGCTTCACTGGAAGAAAAAGCTAAGGAGAATCAGCAACTGATCAGCCAATTGCAACAACAACTACAGGATCAGACATTCAGGTCTAAAGAATTGGAGAAACAGCTTGCTGAAGAAAAGAAGAAGGTTGATGAAAAGCTTTTAGGCAAACAAAAGCAGCTAAATGAAGAAATTTCTAAGTTACAGAGTTTGTTACAAAATGAGGAAAAGGCAAAAATGATTCAAGAAAAGGAATTTCAAGCAACTTTGGATAAGTTTAAAGATTATCCAAAGTTATATGAATTCAAATCGGAAGCCCTTGAGGCTAATAAATTATTGACTCAGCAGTTAATTGAATTTTGCTCAAAACTGTCACAAGCAGAACCTTTTTGTGAGATTACTTCATCTTTGATCCAAACTATCATAACTCTTAGACAAGAAATAGATGATGCCGATGAAAAGATTTATGAGTTTCTCAACTGGCAGGATACAGAAAAGGGAAAAGAAGCAAATCTTCCTAGGATAGAGGAAAAACACAAAGAAATCTTGTTTACAGAATGGGAACATCAATTAATGAAATCTGATAGAGCAATATCAAGGGCCGGAAATATAATGAATAATCTCACGCAATTCATAAATGACAGCTTATATTCAATTAATCTCATTTCAGACTGTGTTCCTGGCAGTTTGCCAAAGATAAAAGAGACTGAAGACAGGTGGAGAGAAGAAATGGAAAGGAAAAGTCAACAAATCGGCAAACTTCAAACTATATC